>CM046040.1:20765729-21007487 GCA_025215565.1 Flaveria ramosissima | reverse complement strand
TCAAGAATGAGCAACTATATGCCAAGTTCTCTAAATGTGAATTTTGGATGCGCCAGATCCAATTCTTAGGTCATGTGGTGAATGAGGATGGGATTCAAGTTGACCCTTCCAAGATTGAGGCCATAAAGAATTGGAAGATTCCTGAAACTCCTACGGAGATAAGGCAATTCTTAGGACTGGCTGGCTACTACCGAGATTTATAAAGGACTTCTCGCGTATAGTGCAACCTTTGACCGCACTAACCAAGAAGAACACAACCTTTGTGTGGGAGCGAGAGCAGAACGAGGCGTTTGAAACGCTTAAGGAGAAGTTATGCAGTGCACCTATCCTTGCTCTTCCAGAAGGAGTAGAAGACTTCGTGGTCTATTGTGACGCTTCGCGTCAAGGGCTAGGATGTGTATTGATGCAACGCAACAAGGTGATTGCTTACGCATCGAGACTGCTGAATGATCATGAGAAGAACTACACGACTCACGATCTGGAGTTGGGTGCCGTGGTGTTTGCCCTCAAGATGTGGAGGCACTACCTTTATGGCACAAAGTGTATCATCTACACTGACCATAGAAGTTTGCAACATATCCTTGACCAAAAGATGCTCAACATGCGTCAGAGAAGATGGGTCGAGCTATTGAACGATTACGAGTGCGAAATCCGCTACCATCCTGGTAAGGCCAATGTTGTGGCGGATGCATTGAGCCGAAAGGAAAGAGAAAAACCTCTTCGTGTACGAGCCTTAAGGATGAGTGTGTATACCAACCTTATTGCAAAACTGAAAGAAGCTCAAAGCGAGGCATTAAAGGAAGAAAAATTAAAGGAAGAAGGATTGACTGGAATGGAAAAGCAATTTGAGATAGGGGACGATGGTACATACAGATATGGAGGAAGGACTTGGGTGCCAAAACACGGAGGAATTCGAGAAGTAATCCTCGACGAAGCACACAAGTCTAGGTATTCAATTCACCCTGGAAGTGATAAGATGTACCAGGATTTAAAGACACTTTTCTGGTGGCCGGGAATCAAGAGATCAATCGCCGTTTATGTGGGGAAATGTTTAACTTGTGCCATGGTAAAAGCTGAGAACCAAAAACCATCAGGAACGTTACAGCAACCTGAAATCCCAGAATGGAAATGGGATAATGTTACGATGGATTTTGTTACCAAGTTGCCCAGAACGTTTAAAGGTCACGATGCTATTTGGGTAATAGTGGATAGACTAACGAAATCAGCTCACTTCTTGCCAATTAGAGAAGACTACGACATGACGAAATTGGCCCAACTGTATGTCGATGAGGTGGTAACGAGGCATGGAGTGCCTTTGTCGATCATCTCCGACCGTGATAGCCGTTTCACCTCTCGTTTCTGGAAATCGTTCCAGCAAGCTTTAGGAACCCGTTTAGATCTAAGCACGGCTTACCACCCTCAGACCGACGGACAGAGCGAAAGAACTATTCAAACGATGGAAGACATGTTAAGAGCTTGCGTGATGGACTTTGGCGGAAACTGGGATAACCATCTTCCTTTGGTGGAATTCGCCTATAACAATAGTTACCACGCGAGTATCAAAGCCGCTCCGTATGAGGCCCTATATGGCAGGAAATGCCGATCACCCTTGAGTTGGAATGAGATTGGTGATGCCAAAGTGATGGGACCCGACATAGTGTTGGAGACCACCGACAAGATCTATAAGATAAAGGAGCGACTGAAAGCAGCCAGAGATCGACAGAAGAAGTACGCTGACAGGAGGCGGAAACCTCTAGAGTTCCAAGTGGGCGACAGGGTAATGCTAAAGGTAGCACCATGGAAAGGAACTGTGAGGTTCGGAAAGAGAGGAAAGTTAAGCCCAAGATACATGGGACCATTCGAAATACTGGCAAGAATTGGCCCAGTGGCGTATAAGTTGAAACTACCCCCCGGGGTTGAGTCACATACAAGACACATTTCATGTGTCGAACTTGAAGAAGAGCATGGTAGACAAAACCCTGGAACTACCATTAAAAGAAGCAAGAATAAACGACAAACTGAATTTTGTGGAAGAACCCGTGGAGATCACGGATCGTTTGGTCAAACAACTCCGGCGGAGCCGCATACCGAAGGTCAAGGTTAGATGGAACTCCAAGCGAGGACCTGAATTTTCTTGGGATCGTGAAGATGAAATGAGGAAGAATTATCCACACCTCTTCAAACCCACCCGTTCAGTCTCTAATCAGAGTTAAAATTTCGGGACGAAATTTCCTAAACGGTGGGAGAATGTGACAACCGACCTCCAGGTTGTTACCCTAACCCTAGATTACTTGCATCATTATCCATGTTATGAGTGCTAATAATTGAAACTATTCAACCCTACTATGAAATTGGAAACAATTCTTACTACTTGATTCAAATTATGGTTTCATGTGATTTTTATTATTGACTTTTAGCTAATTTAGGTTTCTACCTTTTAAAATTAGTGTCCCGGGAATGTCAACTAGTCACCCTTACAAAATTAAATTCAAGAGAAGGCAATTAAAATGTGAGCATACACACTCACACTTATAAAATTTTCGGCCATGCATGCATGGATATGCACTAGATACCTCAAATAACCATCCACTAAATAATACATTATACCCAATACTACAAAACTACACTACATAATAACAATTTACAATTAAAATTTAATTCAAAATCCTCCCACTACACTCCAAGAATCGGCCGCCCACCCCTCTCCACTCCTCTCCTCTCTACACCACCACCACACTACCACTTACCTTTCATGAAACTCTCTCCCTCTCTCCCTCTCTCCCTCTTATTCGAACACCAGCTGAAACACACACCCTCACTTCACAATTCACTCAAATTCTCTAAGTCTAGCACAAGAAATTCGAAGAACAACACCAAGCATCAATCGGCCAAGTGCAAACCGCAAGGAGGTGGCCTAGTTCGCGAGTTTTGGTCACACAACCACACTTGTTCCACCTTTCCAGCCTTGGTTCGAGCTTCTACAGTCAAGTCCAAGGAGTTTCTAGCCATCCACGACCATCAACACCTTCTAAACCGTGAGTTACATCAAGTGTAAGCTCATGTTGTCGGTTTTGGACATTTCTCTTGTTTTCTTCATTTTTCACCTAAAAACCTTGCTTTTTCCTTGTTGTAGCAGAAACTTCTCACCATCACTTTGTTCTTAAGGAGTTCCCAACGTTCTTGAAGGTAAATCTCATGTTATGTTAGTCATTCTTGAGGTGGAAACCGATTTCCACCATGAAAACCCTCTTTTTGGGTGTTTTGGTATCATCTAACTTGTGAAAGTTGCAACTCTTGTAAACCAAACTTGTGACCTGCATTTTTATGACTTAATGGACTCCCAAGAACCTGTTTTAAAAGTTCCAAAGGCTACATACTCGAACCACGGTTATTACATGGATTACACCTTGAAACCCTTCTTTCTACATGTAACAACACCCTTTAAGCATTTGTTTGAAAAACCCTTTCAACCAAGACTCATAACTTACTCATGAACGACTTAATGACACCTTAATAATCTGTTTATAAAGTTAAATGAAGTGTTGGTAATGTTTAAACTCAAGTTAAGATGATTTACACAAGTGTTGGTCGGTTATGACATTTTCTACATATTTGAAGCATATGGATGTATAGAACAACTAGGCAACTCTTGGGACTGAAATTTCAGTAGGTTTTGATGAATATTAAAAGTGTTAGTAATGTTTAATCTCTGGAATAAAGGACATGTTGAGATTTGCCCTCTTTTAGTCACTTTCGGGACCCGAAAACATGGTAAAATGACTTTAAAAATAGTAAGAATGAATTTAACACTCTTGAAAAGTATTCCAGGCTTAAAAATGATAAATAAAGTGTTCTGGAGTCAATGGATAATTTAAATGGTCAAAGGAACAAATAAATGACGTTTTAACTAAAAGGGTACAAACCGAGCATCGTTTTTGAGAAAAATCCATAAAAATAGAGTTCAAAGCTAAGATTTATAAAATCATATGATTTCAGTAAGTTAAGTAATAAAAGACTTAAAGGATTTGAAAATTGGTCAAACAAGCTTTAAATGGTCAAACACGTCAAAACGCGTTTTAACGGGTCAAACGTAAAAACGAGATTTTCAACTATAAAAGGCCAATTTTCACAATTTAAGGACTTAAAATTTTATAAAGATATCTTTTAGAAAATACCTACTGGTCCAAGATTCAAATATATGAAAACTCCAATTTACGGTTAAAACTATCCGGCTTTTACCGTAACCGGGAGCGTTAAACGCGCAGTTTTTAAATCGGACCCGTAAACTAAAATTTTGAAACACTTACTCCATAATAAGTATAATATTACTCTAAGAATCTGATTTTTGGTCTTAAATGTCATAAAGGGCAAGAAACTAAACTTGAGGGTAGAAACTGTCAATTTTGAAACTTGAGGGACCAAACTGTAAAATTTTTCCAAACCTTATAACCGACTTCCAGGAAGCTAATACCACTTGAACAAAAAAATTCCTTAATATACTTAACCTAATGAAGTGAAAATCCCATTTTCATGAAGACGCCTTGACCTGCCATAAAAGGAAACTTTTTATACAAACCTTCACGAAACCAAAGCCTTAACCAATAGCTAAACTCTTGACACCATTGTTGCACCTTAAATGAGTTTAGGGCAGTAGCTTATTACTTAATATGTACATGTTAGGGTGCTAGACTTGAGACACTTCCCGTACACCAAGAGACTTTTGACTGGAAACCTAAGGTGAGTTCTAGTGATCCCCCTTTTTACTATTGTTTTGGGATGAAACATGCTCTACTTTTTATGAACTATGATTGTGCTTTACTTGATGATTGTATGTGGGATTTGTGGTTACCTGCTGATTCTAATATCATGATCATTAATTCTTTCGTGAACCGCTTGTTTTATATGGATAGATCTATTTGGGGAATCCCCCACACACAGTGGCTTCCGTTCCAGGAAGGTTACCCCACTGAGATCCTAAGGGGTCGTTTGTGGCATGTAACAGGTTTTGTTAAGAACTATGGTGAACCATCCGGGCAGGTAGGGTTCACTGGTTTGGGGCTCAGTTCTTCCTTCGGGAATATCCGGTTAAACACAACTTTAGAAGAGGCCAACCGGGACTGAGTGCAGGGTTGATTATGATTTTTCCCACGATGATAAACAATGATTATTTTCTTTTAATCAAAGAAGGATTTGTTAAGTCCTTTTGTTTTTAAACTTTAAGCACTTGAATTCACCAACTTTTTAGTTGACACAATTTTCTTTTGAGCATGTTTCAGGTAATGTATGATGTTGTGAAGACCTAGACTTATCCCCGTGACATGGCATTGGCATATTTTCCTTGATGAATCATTTGAACAATTTTATATTTGTGTTGAACAAGTACAATTTATTTTATGGATGATTGTAAAACTCATTTGGGGGCTTGATTTGTTTCTAGCCCCGGTATCTTTTAAAAACATTAATGCCATGTGATATTCTCTCCTTTGAGCTCTTGTAATGGTTTGTTTCCGCTGCCATATGTTGTTGCTAGTCTGTGACGTCCCACCCTACCTGGGCCCGGGTGTGACATCATGCATCATCAATTCACATACACATAAACATCACACCAAGTCAAGTCATCATAGACATAAAACCGACCCTCCGCGGGACAGCGGGGGAATGGGGGCGGCATGCCCCTGGTAGCGAGGTCATAGGGGCAGCAGCTGCCTCTAGTAGGTCCAAGGGGCAACGCCCTTGCTGGGGCCGGGCTGCCCAGGTCAGCGCGAAGATTTTATCTTAACACTTTTATATATGCATATTCCTTATAGAAAAATCTATCTTCTTGTTAAACCCTCTAAAATCTTGTCATTTAGAACGTATATTAGTATGTATTTCCACCAGCCTTAAACAAGTTTAAAACCTTTAATAGGGGATCTAGAACTCACCTGGACCAGTGAATAGCTTCTCAATCAAGCTTTCTAAGCAAGGGTCCACTACACAGCCTCGATAAGTTAACACTCAAAGGAGTTAATTTATGCCTAATTTCGCTACTAAATTCGTTGCAAGATCAGCAGTTTCGCTGCTAGTTTCGCCAGCAGTTTCGCTGCTAGTTTCACCAGCAGTTTCGCTGGCATCTTCGCTGCCAGTTTCGCTGCTAGTTTCGCCCAACTTTCGTTGGAAAACCATGTCTGCGAAACTACCTGCGAAACTATAGTTTCGCAGGAAAATCCATAGTTTCGCTGGATGACTACATAATTTCGCTGGATGAACACCCAGTTATGAACCAACCCTTTTTGACCCAAAACTTCAATCTTTCGCATCCAAATCCTTGGTTTATCACCCAATAAGCTATATCTAAGCTTCTTACATGCTTTCTTACATTAAAAGTGAGTTTTGGGCGATTCTTTGCCACTTTCAAAAACCCCAAGCCCTAGAATCCGAGTTTACATCAAAAGGAATGATTAAACGATGTTTCTTACCTGGATTCTTGGTCTTTTCTTGTTGTTTGGATGCCCACAAACACTGATCTTTAGTCTCTTGATCAACCGAGCCTTGAATCGCCACTTTCTCTCTCTACACTCTCTCTCTAGAAGTTGGGTGTTGAGTTGCAAATGAGAGTGGCTCAAGCTGATCCGCTTATATATACCAAGCGTTCCCGAGACCTTAAACTCTCCGAACACATAACCCGTGAGGTCTACTAGGTCCATACCATATTCCTCGCTTATTTTCTTCAATAATCTCGGTTAAGCCCATTATTATTAATTGGCTTGTTTCAACTTTATTCCGGGTGTTACAAGTCCACCCCCCTATTTAGGTTTCGTCCTCGAAACATGTCAGTCGCTGAATAGTTGAGGGTAATGCTGCCTCATCTCCTTCTCAACTTCCCAAGTGGACTCTGATCCCTTCTTGTGCTTCCACTATACACGCACCAAGGGAACCACCTTATTCCTTAGCCTCTTCTCTTTACGATTGATGATCGCCAGTGGTTGCTCCATATAATTGAGCCGTTCATCCACTTCAATATCCTCCAGTGGCACCACCATATCCTCCTCAGCTAAGCACTTTCTTAAGTGAGATACATGGAATGTCGGATGAATTCCACTTAACTCACTTGGGAACTCCAACCTATAGGCCACCTCTCCTACTCGAGCAATGATTCGGAAAGGCCTTATGTATCTCGGGTTCAACTTGCCCCGCTTCCTAAACCGAATGATACCTTTCCAAGGTAGACTTTCAGCATTACCCTGTCGCCGACCTGGAACTCAATCGGTCTACGTCATTTGTCGGCATACAACTTTTGCCTATCATTAGCTGTCTTCATAAAGGCTTTGATCCTTTCCAGCTTCTCAGTCGTAGCCTCGACCACTTCGACGCTCCCTAACTCTTTATGGCTAATATCACCCCAACAAGTGGCTGTTTCTACATCTCCTACCGTATAGCATCTCATAAGGGGGCATACCAATGATGGCATGGTAACTGTTATTGTATGAGAATTCAGCTAACGATAAGTGGTCATCCCAACTTCCTACAAAATCGATGATGCATGCCCGAAGCATACCTTCTAGCGTCTGAATGGTCCTTTTTGACTGACCATCTGTCTGGGATGATAAGTTGTGCTAATGTGTAACCTCGTCCCCATAGCATCATGGAATTTCTTCCAAAATTTGGATGTAAACCGGGTGTCATGATTTGAAACAATAGACACCGGCACACCATGACGAGTTACAATCTCCTTGATGAATAGATCCGCTAATCTTTCAGAGGAATACGTCTCGCGGATCTGTAGGAAGTGAGCACTCTTCGTCAAACGATGGACTATCACCCATATGGCATCATACCCTTTCATGGTACGCGGTAACTTTGTGATAAAGTCCATAGTGATATGCTCCCACTTCCACTCGGGTATATCCAAAGGTTGGATCTTCCCGTATGGCTTCTGATGCTCCGCCTTCACTTGTAAGCAAGTAAGGCACTTACTCACGTACTCCACTACTTCACGCTTCATACCCGGCCACCAATAATCTTTCTTCATGTCTTGATACATCTTCGTGGCACCAGGATGAATGGAGTATCGAGTCTTATGAGCTTTGACCATGATCTTCCCATGTAGATCCCCATAGTGAGGAATCCACATCCGTCCGAACCGAGTTCTAACACCGAGAGTGTTTTCACCCAACTCCGTGACTAGAACTCTCATCCTCTCAAAGTTAAGACGATCTTCTTTCAACGCCTCATCTTGAAAATCCTTGACCAGTGTCATCACATCTGAGGTCATAATCAATTGGTAAGCCTTCACCTGAATCGGCTCGGGTCTCTCCTTTCGGCTAAGGGCATCTGCCACCACGGTGGCTTTACCCGGATGGTAATGGATCTCGCAATCATAATCCTTTATGAGCTCCAACCATCGCCTCTGCCTCATACTCAAGTCCTTCTGCTCAAAGAAGTACTTCAAGCTTTTGTGGTCAGTGAAGATGGTGCACTTCGTCCCGTACAGGTAGTGCCTCCAGATTTTTAATGCAAAGACCACAGTTGCTAACTCCAAGTCATGGGTAGGATAATTAACCTCATGAACCTTCACTTGTCGGGATGCATAAGCTATAACCTTTCCTCGCTGCATCAACACGCAACCCACATCCGAGTAAGAAGCATCTGAATAGACCACCAAATCCTCGCTTCCTTCGGGTAATGACAAGACAGGAGCTTGAGTCAGCCTTGCCTTTAGCTCCTCAAAAGCCTTCTCTTGATCTTGACCCCATACAAATTTCACATCCTTACGAGTTAACTTGGTCAATGGGGAAGCTATCTTAGAGAAGTCTTGGATGAATCTTCTATAATAGCCCGCCAACTCTAAGAAACTACGAATTTCGGATGGCGTCTTTGGAGACTTCCATTGCATCACCGCCTCCACCTTTGCCGGGTCACCATGATCCCTTCGGGATTCACCACGTGACCCAAGAACTGATCTTCGCACAACCAGAACGCGCACTTGGAGATTTAGAATATAGTTTCTCCCCTCTAAGCGTCTCCAACACTTCTCGAATGTGACCGGCATGCTCCTCTTCGCTCCTCGAGTAAATCAGGATATCATCAATAAACACAATCACTGATTTATCCAACATCGGCTGGCACACTCGATTCATCAAGTCCAAAAAAGCAGCTGGCGCGTTAGTTAAGCCAAAAGACATAATGAGAAACTCGTAGTGTCCATAACGCGTGCGAAAGCTGTTTTAGGAATATCTTGCTCATTCACCTTCAACTGATGGTAACCAGATCAGAGATCCATCCTTGAGAACCAACTGGCACCTTGGAGTTGATCAAGCAAGTCGTCAATCCTCGGCAATAGATACTGATTCTTCACTCTCAACTTGTTCAACTCACGGTAGTCAATGCACATCCTCATACTACCGTCCTTCTTCTTCACGAATAAGACCGGAGCACCCCAAGGAGAGATACTCGGTCTAATGAACCCTTTATCAAGCAACTCCTGTAATTGCTCCATCAGTTCCTTCATCTCGGTCAGAGCCAACCGATACAGTGCCTTAGCTACCGGTTGGGCACCGGGCAACAAGTCAATCTGAAATTCGATTTCGCGGTCCGGTGGCACACCTGGTAAATCATCTAGAAACACGTCTGGGAAGTCAGACACAACCGGTACATTGGACAATTGTGTCCTTCACGTAGGCCAAGTAGGCACTACATCCACGTCTCATGCACTTTCCCGCCACCGCCATCAAAATCACCTTCAGAATCGTAGTGACTCGGTCACCGTAGATCGTCACCGATCTCCCATCAGGCGTTGTCAATTGGATCATCTTCTTGCGACACATAATGTTCGCCTCGTAGTCCGCCAACCAATCCATTCCCAGGACTACATCGAACCCGCCTAAGGTCATCACGAACGGTCTAACAGGAAACTTATGACCTTATAATTCTATGTCACAACCTTCTATCATCTCAGAAATCCTGGTAGACTTACCTATGGCAGTTTCTACATCAAAGGGCTCACAAATACTTCTACTCCTAATGGGCAACTTAGCACAAAAGGTAGCAGAAATGAACTCCTACTAGCACCGAATCAAATAACACAGATGCAAGAGTTTGGTTTACTAAAAACGTACCTGACACCATATCGGGGTCCGTCCTAGCCTCCTCCCGATCTCGTGAAAGCTCAACGCTCGCCTTCTCCTGCCCTTCACCTCCAACCTCTTCACTACCCAGACTTTCAGCCCTCGGCTTCTTACAGTCCCTGCTCATATGGCCCTCCCCGCCACCGCACTTAAAACACCTCGCCATCATGCACTCTCTTGCCATGTGGCAAGGCTTCCCACACTTGAAGCACACATTCAGTCCCACCTACACTCTCTGGCATGCTCCTTCCCACACTTACCACACATCTTCGACCCCGCACCGGGTGTAACCACTAGCCGGTCATCCACCCTCGCAACCTTATTGTTGGAGTGGCCCCGCCACGTCCAAACCTTTTCCCATTCCAGTTCTTGTCACCGCCACCTTTCTTCCCCACCTCAGCCACCACCACTTCTCGCTCGGCATACAAGCCTCCCTGCCAGATCAACGACCGACCTAAACGTACCTGGTCGGGCGGCGATCATGTGCCTGCGAATATCCGCCGGCAAGCCCAGGATGTATCTCTTTATCTTTCGTGACACAGGCGTCACCTGATCCGGCACCATCCGTGCCATCTCATTGAATTAAGTGGTGTACTGCTGATGCGTCATGCTTCCCGCCTCCAGCTGCAGGATTCCCTTTCCACCTTGTCGAGCTCCCTATGAGGACAGAACTCCTCAATCACCAACTTCTTCAGCTCTGCCCACCTCATCCTTCCAGTCGCTTTAATACCCTCGGCTTGGACGATATTTCCCACCAACACAGAGCCGAGTCTACAAATGAATGGGTTGCAAACTTCACCTTCTAGTCCTCTCGGCACTCGTTGATATCAAGAACAGCTTCCATCTCCCTCACCCACTGGTGAGCAGTAGCAGCAGTGCCATTGCCATTAAAAGTAGGGGGCTTGCATCTTTGAAATGCCCCATAGTTACAGCCTTGTGCAATTTCTTGCGTAGGCTCCTCATCCTCCTCATCGGAGACCACCGTCTAAGTCTCGAGTTGCTCTCTTTCCCCCGCGGGCCTCCTCCTTTCCTTCCTTTCTCCTTCCCTAACAGCTTTGATCACCTCGGTCACCACAGACGACAGGATCGTCTACATGACCTGGTGAACTTCCTCCACCATAGCCTCCTTCACTGAGGCCCTTAGGTTGGCACTTTCATCACCACCCTCTAGATGAGGGGTCTCAGCCACCTCTTCAGCCCTGGGCCTTCCTCTTGTGACATGTGGTCCAGCACCACGTCCGCCACGGCCTCCGCCTCGCGAAGCCTTAGAAGATCTACATCCAGCCATCCTCTAAACGCACTATAAGATTCAAACACCAACACGGTCATTCAAGGTAATAGCTCAGTTATGTCAAGTATAGTAAGTCGCTAATTACAGTGGTCAGTTGTGATTAGCCACTTAGTTTACTCTTCATACCCCAAGCATTTCCTATCCTGACTACATCAGTATCTAAATCTACTAAAAAGCATATAAACCACATTACATGCGCACGTAATACCGGTTAACATTAAAGAAAATATCTGATGGCACGCAGCTGCTCGGACTGGCATCCCTCCCCTTTGTCCCATTCTCAGTTTAAGTTTAGGTTTCTTTTGAAAATATTTACCCATTTCACTTAAACTTTGGCTCTGATACCAACTCGTAAGGCCCCAATTCCAGGACGCTTACAGTTGGACAATCATCGCACATAAAACATAAAATATACATTTACATCTATGAAAACATTGCAATTGAATAATTTAAAACCATTTCATATATTGATGACTGCTTTTGCAAAATAATACATCATTGTCAACAGTTACAAAATATTATTGTTTGCATTACATCACAAAAATGTTAGTTATACAAATGGATGTCATCCCAAAAATGCCGAGTAGCTGCCCCGTGCATCCTCAGCAACAATTACCTGCAAACTGGAAAATACATAAAAGTCAGTGTTGCTAAGTGAGTTCTAGTTTTAAAATAAAATATACTTTACTGTTGTTTAAAACCTTCCTTTACATTTATACGTGATCAAGCATCATACGTACACATAGATAATAACATTATTATCTTTCATCATTCATTCGTTAACTTTCGTTCATTCATCATCGTACGCCATCGTTATCATTCACTTTAATTCATAATCCTCTTTACTTATCTTTCGTACATTCGTTAACTTCCAATGACATGTACTGTACCCCGAACATTGTGCACGAAGCTGACCTTAGGGCCTGGGGCAAGTACGCTCATTATTATCATTTATCTTTCATTCCGGACCAATGCCATGTGCAATACCCCGAACAATGTGCACAAAGGTGGTTACTGGGCCTGAGGTCTATCATAGACCTCGAACATTATGCACGAAGCTGACTCCAGTACCTAGGGCAAGCGACAAGGATCCCATAGTATGGTCAATCACAAAGATTAGACCCCAGTGTGCATCCTTCCGGGGTAGCTAACCCGCACACAATTGAGCTAACACCCTTCATTGGGTGTGAACCTCCATACATTGCTTGCAAGACTTTCTTACTTTCATTCTTTCCTTAAAACATACATTCGTTCTTACTTACATTCCACTTATCATTATCATTAACTTCCGCTTTACGTTACATAATACTTTTCATTCATTTCATAATCATAACACGTAAGTCACGGAATAATACATAATAGGAACGTAAGAAAACATAACAGAACATACATAGCATCACATAATCATAAACATCGTGCATCATCAATTCACATACACATAAACATGCACAACAAGTACAAGTCATCATAGAACATAACCGACCCTCCGCGGGACAGCGGGGGGGGGGCGGCAGCCCCTGGCAGCAGGGTCATAGGGGCAGCAGCCCCTAGTGGGGTCCAAGGGGCAACACCCCTGGCTGGGGGGGCCGGGCTGCCAGGTCCGCGCGAAAGATTTTTATCTTAATATTTTTATATAGCACATTTCCTTATAGAAAATCTATCTTCTTGTTAAAAACCTCTTAAAATTTGGTCATTTAGAAACGTATACTTAGTATGCATTTCCAGCCCAAACAAGTTTAAAACCTTTAAAATAGGGGATCTAGAACTCACCTAGACTCAGTGAATAGCTTCTCAATCAAGCTTTCTAAGCAAGGGTCACACTACACAGCCTGCAGATAAGTTAACACTCAAAGGAGTTAATTTCTGCCTAATTTCGCTGCTAAATTCGCTGCAAGATCAGCAGTTTTGCTACTAGTTTCGCCAGCAGTTTCGCTACTAGTTTCACCAGCAGTTTCGCTAGCATCTTCGCTGCCAGTTTCGCTACCAGTTTTTCACCAACTTTCGTTGGAAAACCATGTCTGTGAAAACTACCTGCGAAACTATAGTTTCGCAAGAAGATCAATAGTTTTGCTGATGACTACTAATTTTGCTGGATGAACACCCAGTTTTCGCAGAACGGGCTGAAATTATGAACCAACCTATTTTTGACCCACAACTTCAATCCTTTACACCCAAATCCTTGGTTGATCACCCAATAATAAGCTACATCTAAGCTTCTTACATGCTTTCTTACACAAAAAACGTGAGTTTTGGGCGATTCTTTGCCACTTTTCAAAAACCCCAAGCCCTAGAATCCGGATTTACAAAAGGAACGATTAAACGATGTTTCTTACATGGATTCTTGGTTTTCTTGTTGTTTGGATGCTCACGAACACCGATCTTCAATCTCTTGATCAACCGAGCCTCCACTTTCTCTCTCTACACACACTCTCTAGAAGTTGGGTGTTGAGTTGCGAATGAGAGTGGCTCAAGCTGATCCGTTTATATATCCCGGGCGTTCCCGGGACCTTAAACTCGCCGAACACATAACCCGCGAGGTCTACTCGGTCCATACCACATTCCTCGCTTATTTTCTTCAAATAATCTCGGCTAAGCCCATTATTATTATTGGCTCGTTTCAACTTTATTCCGGGCGTTACATTGAGTGAGTAGCATGTATCATGCTTTATTCCAAAGTTGACGGTGATGAGTCAATTATGTGGCATATAAACGTATGTGTCATTTCAATTTTAAGGCCATGAATAAATTGGTTAAAAATAACCTAGTACATGGTGTGCCTAAAAAGAAATTTTTCTGTAGAGACAACTGTGTTGCATGTCTTAAAGGAAAGCAACATAGAGTTTCTCATAAATCCAAAGAAATTAACTCTATCATCACTCCATTACACTTATTGCACATGGATCTATTTGATCCAACAAGTATAATGAGCATTGGAAGAAAATCATGTTGCCTTGTGATTGTTGATGATTTTACTAGATTCATATGGGTATTCTTTTTAGAAACAGCTGAAACTTTAAAGTCTTTTATTCTTAAAATTGAAAATCAAATTGATCATAAGGTTAAGATAATTAAAGAGTGATCAAGGGACTGAGTTTAAGAATCTAGTTCTTGACTCATTTTGTAACTCAAAAGGGATTTCCAGACAACATAGTGCTCCTAGAACTCCTCAACAAAACGGTGTTGCTAAGGAGGAAAATAGGACACTTATTGAGGCTACTCGAACTATGTTAGCTGATTCAAAGCTGCCTCTACAATTTGGGCAAAGGCAATCAGCACTGCATGTGTATATGCAAAATAGAGTTCTTGTAGTTAAGCCACATGCAAAACCCCTTATGAGCTATGGAACAAGAAGGCCACCGTTCATTGGCTTTCTTAGGTCCTTTGGCAGCAAGGTGTACCATACTTAAAACAAAGACAAATGGTAAAATTTGCTGAAAAGTCGATGATGCTATCTTTGTTGGATATTTCTCTACCTCTATTGCATATAGAGTGTATAACATTAAGAATCAACAATTTAAGGAATCATCCAGCATTGTTGTTAAAGAGCACACTCATTATGTTAGGGGGAATGGCCCCTAATCATATTTTGACTTAGAATTGTTTCCAAACTGGTCTAAACTCTCTTGTGAGGACGTTACAGCTGGAACAGGTGCTCAAAGTGGTTCTGATGATGACCAACTGTTTGAGTTACCAAAACTCTTCCAAGTTCTCCAAGAGTTGCTGAAAATCAAGCCCCTATAATAGGCAGATCTGATAGCATAACTATCTTAGGAACCAGTGGAGCTTCGACAAGTTGTCAACAATGTTAGCCTCAAAACTCATCTGGTGACAATGCACAACACCAAGCTGATGGAGGTAGCATTTGAAGGAACATGCAACTGTTAATGCTGCTTCACAGCAAACTGATACTGGTGTTGTTTCTCCTTCATTCAATCAGTCCTCATTGAATGAATATGAAACGTCAGCTAGAACAAGTTTCAAAAATCTATGCAAAACTTTTCCAAATTAGACCTATCCATGCAACTAGATGTGATCCCTAGGCTCAGGATTCACAACACTCACCCAGATGGAGCCCAAGAAGGTAGAAGATGCCTTGAAAGATAGTAGTTGGATTGAATAAATTGCAAGAGGAATTGCTTCAATTCAAGAGACAAAAGGTTTGGAATCTATGTCCACTACCATCCAGTCAAGTACCAATAGGCACAAAATAGGTATTCAGGAACAAGAGAGATGATAGAGACTTGATTATCAAGAATAAGGAAAGACTAGTAGTTCAAGGATACATTCAAGAGGAGGGAATTGATTACACTGATGTCTTTGCACCTATTGCAAGTCTTGAGGCAGTGAGGATCTTTGTTGCTTATGCTGCATCCAGGGATTTTACTGCCTACCAGCTTGATGTCAAGTGTGCCTTTTGTATATGGGGATATAGATAGGGAAGTCTATGTGTGCCTGCCTCCATGATTTGAAGACCCACACACCCCAACTATGTGTGCAAACTGGATAAAGCTATCTATGGGTTGCACCAGGCACTTAGGTTGTGTGTATAGAGACCTTGTCTCAGTTTCTCCTAAAGAATGGCTACACAAGAGGTACCATTGGCATGACTTTATTCATAAGAAAGTCCAGGAAAGACATGTTGCTCATACAAGTCTATGTTGATGACATTATATTTGGATCCTCAAATGACCAAATGTGAAAACACTTTAAGAGCATTATGAAGAAAAGTTTGAGATGGACTTTTCCTTTTGGAATTCAGGTAAAACAGATGAAGGAAGGGTTTCTTTATCAATCAATCTAAATATGTCAATGATATTTAAAGAGATGTGATATGAAGGATTGTAAGCCAGCTAAGACTCCTATACCATAAATCACAATCTTTGTCTTGACTCTAAGGGGGATGATACTGATCAACATCAGTATAGGGCAATCATTGGATACAGCAAGTAGACCTGATCATGTTTGCAACCTGCATCTATGCAAGATATCAGGCTACTCCAAAGGTGTCTCACCTAGTTACTGCTAATAGAATCCTTAGATACCTTAAAGGAGCACCTAAACTGGGTCTCTAGTATCCAAGGAACACTAACTTCAATCTCTATGGCTACACTGATAGTGACTATGGTGGCTGCAACATCAACAAGAAATTAACATCAGGAGGATGTCGATTTCTTGGTGGAAGGATCAACTCATGGAAATGCAAGAAGTAATCCTGTGTCTCAACATCAACTGCTAAAGCTGAATACATTGCTGCTCCTAGTTGATGTGCTTAGCTACTGTGGATTCAAAACCAGATGATAGACTATGGATTCAACTTCATAAGGCTCCTATCCACATTGACAACAAGAGTGCTATCTCCATCACAAAAAATCCTGTCAAGCATTCCAAGACAAAGCATACTAACATCAGGTACCATTTTATTAGAGATATTCATGGGAAAAATCTGATTACACTAGTCAAAGTTAACTCAAATGAATATTACTGATTTTTCACAAAGCATTTGATGAACAAAGGTTTAAGTATCTTATTACAACTATTAGGATGATAAACATTGATTAGTCTATCTCATTTGAAAATCTTTTCAAATGTGTCTTGTCTTTGTCAATACATCTAAGCCCTGTTACAAAAAGTATTTCTTCAAAATTTGTTAAGTATGAGTTCTTCCGAAGAGAATTAACCCTCGAAAGATATCTGATTTATCTTCCGAAGGAAAATTCTTCCAACTTAGTTTTATCTTCCGAAGAGTTTTTTAGTCTCGGAAGAAAATTAGATGTTATATCAAATCTACTTCCAAAGCTTGAAAACCTCTCACTCGAAAGACCAAACTCTCGGACTCTCGGAATTAAATCTCTTGGGATAAATTTAGCTTCGGAAGTAACTTTGGCTTCAGAAGAAGAATACATTCGGAAGAGCTTTTACTCTCAGAAAAAAGCTTTACTGTTGTATCGGAAATCTTTTGGGCTCCACTCTGTAGAAAGTAAAATTTTATTATTCATGATGTCAGAATATTTTATATGGTTTTAACCTTACCGCCCTTGTCACATCATACCCCAACCATCACTTACCTTATCCATCCTCCATTTTTACCCATTTAAATACTTTCGACCCACTTCATTAATCTTTTTACCAATTTCACAGCCTAAGTTTTCCTTCGTCTTCAATTTACCTAAATTCAACCTCAAACTTCAACTTCATTTCCCCTGCAACTTTCTCTACAATGGCACTCAATCCTCAGCACAACCAGGTCACACTCCTTGACTCTTCCAAGGATGCTGACTTTTCTGAAATCATCTCTTTCCTTACCCAATCCACCTACTACACAACCCTAACTATTAACCCCACCGTTTACTCAAAACAAATGGCAGAGTTTGGGGGAACGGTCAAATTGAAACCCTGACGAAGTTAGTTAGGGTTATCATGTCAAGCATTTGCGGCCGGAGAATTAATCGTATCCGAACAAATCATCAGAGAGCATCTAGAGCTCCATGATGTGGGTTCTCCTATGGATTACCCAAATCAACTTGGATGACACATATACCCAGACGGGATATGGTGGTGATGTGAGCATGTCAACTGTATACAAGTTCAATTCTCCTACAACTGGAGATTGTTTCTGCTCCACATAGTCCTTCACTGTTTGTGAAACAAGTCTGGAGCTTGGGATCAAATTTTCTATGAACTAGGATGCCTAGTTCACCGGTTGGTAAAAGGGACTCAGTTTTAACTACTCAAGATTTGTGCTGATCAATCTCATGGGAAATCTTCAAAGAGAAACATTTATAGTATCCCACTGTAAGGCCCCGTTCCCGGGATGCTTACAGTTGGATCTTCATCGCACATAAAACATATAATTACATTTTCCTTTCATAAATCGTTGCAGCGCGGAAACCATTAAAAACACAATTTATTTCATCAAATGCTTTTGCAAAATAAAACAAATGTTCATTACACAATATCATTTTACATTCATTACAAAAGCATTAAACATAAGGATGACATCCAAAATACGCTGAGTAGTCGCCCCGTGCCATCCTCAGCAACATACCTGCCAACTGGAAACACATCAAAGTCAGTGTGTTGCTGAGTGAGTTCTAGTTTATAACAAAACATACTTTTCTTTCGTAAGACCGTTCTTTACTTTCGTAAGCGATCACACAACTTACATACACATAGATAATATAATTAGTATCTTCATCATTACGTTCTTACCGTTCTAGATCTGGTCAGACTTTACCCTCTTCGTGGCACTCAGCCACCATTACTGAGGTCGAATGACAAAGATCTCGTTTAGTACATATTAATATATTTTCGTTAACGTTCATTTCATACGTTCGTTCTTTCCATCATTACCTTTCTTTATTCATCAACTCACGCCATACTCCCGACTCATTTCCGAAGACTGGTACTTTTCCGGGGTCTGTACACAAACCCCCGACTCATGTCCGAAGACTGACATAGCACCGGAGTACGCGCTTCGTTTCTCTCTTTCATCTCATCTCAGTCTCACGCACACTCCCGACTCATGTCCGAAGACTGATACTGTGCCGGGGCCTGTACATAAACCCCTGACTCATGTCCGAAGACTGACACAGTACGTAGTACGCGATCCACTTCTCATTCATCCGGATCCTATCTCATGCAACTCCCCCGACTCATGTCCGAAGACTGATACTGTGCCGGGGTCTGTACACAAACCCCCGACTCATGTCCGAAGACTGACACAGTATCGGAGTACGCGACAAGGACCTCTTTCGAGTTTGTTGTGACATAGAGTCGCTCACCTCATACATACGCTTGCAAGCCTTTCATTCGTTCATTCATTTATTAATGCATGCATTCATTCATTACGTTCCCCTTTTCATTATCTTCCACTTTACGTTACATAATACTTTCATTACATTCTTTAACGTTCAACACCAAAGCCATGGAAAGATAAACATACATAATAAGGAACATAACATAAACATACACACATCACCATACAGGGCATCATCATGATACGCATCAATCATACATCACCATCACACAGATCATACATACTATGCATCACACGCACCGCCATGCATAACATCACACATAACGTCATACATATCATCATCATCACATGCCCAACATAACGTCTACGACCTCGAAAGTCAACTTACACAAGCCTACGGGAACCTCCCGAGCCAAAACCCATAACCTGCACTTTCCCTCGAAGGTCATAAGATAAACCGTTGTTCTTTCGAGCGTATGAGCCCTACTTGGGCGTATGGACACCCTCCAATCACATGGCCTTTCGGGCGACAGAACACTTAGGCGATGGAACATCATGCGAATGGACCCTATGCGAATGGACTTTGGGCGAATGGACATCTATGCGTATGGACTCTCAGTCGCATAGCTTTCATGCGTATGGCCTTCAGTCACATGACTTCAGGCGCATGGGCTTCAGTTGCATCCCCTTCGTGCGAATGAACCTCAGAGTCGCATGGCCTACGGAACGCGCATGGACCTCAGAGTCGCATAACCTTCGTGCGAAATGAACCTCAGTCGCACAATCCTTCAATCGCATGCCTCATAGACACATAAACTTCAGTCGCATGACCATCATGCGTATGGACCTCAGTCGCATGGTAATCGTGCGCATGGACCTCAGCCGCACGCCAATCGGCCGTATGGCCTCCAATCGCACTCCATTCGGTCGCCTAGCCCTAGCTGATGCAGAATGCAGTTCATCCCGACTGCAACCGACAGGTTTTTGCCTCCAACCTCTTCCAAACCTCCTTTAAGCTCAAATCAACCATCCTAACCCTTAGGGAAACATACCACGACCTCATTCAAGCATAACCAAGCAAGAAAATCAAGCCCCAAACGCATCAAAACACATACACACATGCATAAAAACGGGTTTACACCCCAAAAACTCAAAAATAGGTTTTCAGATGTGTTCCAGCCCCAAAAATCATTCAAAACGTGTAAAAGAGGGGTCCTAGAACTCACCTTAACAATCCCGTCGTGTAGAGCTTCGATTTGACCCGCTACACGTCGATTTTCACGCCCGAATCCACCCGACCAAGCTTTTTCCTCTTTTTCTCCTTCTCTTCTCATCTCCTCTCTTGGCTGAAAAATGAGAAGGATGGGGTGTCTTCCCCCTTTTTATACTCCCATTCATCGAAGTTTCTCTCGTTGGCGAGTTTGGTTCCTCGACTTTGGACTTTATTTTCTTTCTTCTTTCGTCGGCTTCAAAGAAATTTCCGGGTGTTTAAGTCCACCCCCCTTAAATAGGTTTCGTCCCGAACCTGTTGTTCCTTGAACCATTGCGGGCAATATGTCTCATCTCTTTTCCAGTCTCTCACCTGGAATTCCATCGCTCTACGTCGTTTATCAACATACGACTTCTGGTCTATCTTTGGCTACTTCCATCAGGGCTTTGATCCTTTCGAGCTTCTCAGTCGTAGCCTCAGTCACCTCAATATTTCCCATACGTCAGTTGGTGCTCGACCTTCACTTGTAGACAAGTAAGGCATTTACTCACTTACTCCATCATATCACGCTTCATACCCGCCACCAATAATCTTTACCGTTGTCTCGATACATCTGACGGTTGAGATATTAGTATATCACATTCCTTACATCGGCCAAGTAGGCGATACGTCCACGCCTCATGGATTGCTAACCCATTCACCTTATGGTGTACGCCTATCCACCCAAGTCTGTCCTGAACGGTCTAGCAGGAACAAACGCTTTCTCAATTCTATCCGCAATCCTCTAGGGCATCTAGGTAACCTAGTGGATTCATTATAATAGCAATCTTTACCTCGAAGGGCTCATCGATGTTCCTTCTCCTAACATGCCACTTACAACAGAAAGCAGTAGTAGAGTAGGAACGAGACTACTACTAGCATCGCATTCAAATCATAGATGCACACAAATTTTAAATTACCAGAAACGTACCTGACGTCAAGTCGAAGTCCGCTCTAGCCTCCTCTCGGTCATGGCAAAAGCTCTAGCCTTCACCCTCTGTTCTCTATTCTCGTACCAGAGCTTCCTGCCTTCAACTTCTTACAATCCCTGCTCAGATGTCCAGTCTCGCACAGTCGTAGCACTTAGCCGTGCGGAAATCCCTCGCCATGTGGCCCTTCCTTCCCACACTGGAAATAGACGTTCAGTCCCCACTTGCATTCCCCCTCATGGTCTCTACCACATTTTTTGCATACTTCTCCTTTCCTTTCTACTCTCTTCCGATCACCGTCCCTCGACGTCGTACCTTCATACACAAATCCACCATCATTGTCTCGCCTTCTTTCCCCTTCTTAACATAGGCTCGCTCCTCCCCTTCGTCTATCATCGCCATTGCCCCTCGCTTGTCGTACAACCTTCCCGCCAGGTCAACTGCCGACCTAAACGTTACTCGGTGGCAGTGGACAGTCTCGTGCCTACGGATGTCCGCCGGCAAGCCCTGAATATACCTCCTTTGATCTTTCGCGAAAGAGTGTGTCACCTGATCCGGCACCAGCCGTGCATTTCTTTCGTTGAACTTAGTAGTGTATTGCTGATGCGTCATTGTTCCCGCCTCCAGCTGCAGGAACTCTCTTTCAACTTTATTCATCTTCGCGATGAGGACAGAACTCCTCAATCACCAGGCCTTTTCAACTCTGACCATCTCATCCTTCGAATAGCCCGACTACCCTCAACTTGGACTATGTTGTCCCACCAGCACAAAGCTGAGTCCACGAAAGAGTGGGTAGCAAATTTTTACTTTCTGATCTTTCCGGCACTCGCTGATATTTAAAACAGCTTCTATTTCCCTCACCCATCGGTGAGCGGCAGCAGCAGTGCCATTGCCATCAAAGTAGGGGCTTGCATCGATTGAAACTCCCCATAGTTACAGCCTCGTGCCACCTCCTGCGCAGGCTCTTCCTCTTCTTCTTCCTCTTCGTCATCAGAGAGAACCGTTTCAGTCTCGGGTCGTCTTCTTTCGCCTGAAGGTCTACCCCTTTCTATTCTCTTCTCATCTCTAACATTCTTTATCACTTCGGTCACTACAGACGGTAGGATCGTCTGCAAGACCTGATGCACTTCCTCCACGACCGCCTCTCTCATCGAGGCCCTCTGATTTGCATTCTCATCACCGCCCTCAGGATGAGGGGTTCTCGGGGTCCTTCATGAACCACTTCTTTCGGCCCATAGGCCTTCCTCTGGTGACCCGTGGTTCAGCACCACGTCCCCACCACCCTCCACCACGAGAAGCTTTTTGAAGATCTACCACCGGCCATTCTCTAAACACACTGAAAGATTCAAACTCTACACCGTCATTCAAGGAACAGTCTCAGTTTATGTCAAGTATAGTAGTAAGTCCCTAATTACAGTGGCCAGTTTGTGATTAGCCACTTACTTACTCTTCATAATCTCAAGCATTACATGTCCTGACTACATCAGTATCTAATCTACCAGCAACACATAGGCCACATAACATGCGCACATAATACCGGTGTTAACTTTACAAAAATACCTGATGGCGCGCAGCTACTCAGATTGGCATCCTATTCCCTTTCCATCCCATTCTCAATTTAAGTTAAGGTTTTATTTCAGAAGATTTACCATTTCACTTAAACTTTGGCTCTGATACCAACTTGTAAGGGCCCCGTCCCTTCGGGACGCTTACAGTTGGATCCTCATCGCACATAAAACATATAATTACATTTCCTTCATAAATCGTTGCAATGCTGCAGGCGGAACAAAATATTTAAAAACACAATTTTATTTCATCAAAATGCTTTTGCAAAATAAAACAAATGTTCATTAGACAATATCATTTAACATCATTACAAAAGCATTAAACAATAAGGATGCCATCCAAAATACGTTGAGTGGATGCCCCGTGCCATCCTCGGCAACATACCTGCCAACTGGAAACACATCAAACCAGCGTTGCTGAGTAGAGTTCTAGTTTTATAACAAAACATACTTTTCTTTCGTAAAACCGTTCTTTACTTTCGTAAGCGATCACACAACGTATATACACATAGATAATATAATTATTATCTTCATCATTACGTTCTTACCGTTCTAGATCTGGTCAGACTTTACCCTCTTCGCGGCACTCAGCCACGATTACTGAGGTCGGATGACAAATATCCCGTTTAGTACATTATAATATATTTTCGTTAACGTTCATTTCATACGTTCGTTCTTTCCATCATTACCTTTCTTTATCATCAACTCACGCCATACTCCCGACTCAATGTCCGAAGACAGGTACGTTACCGAGGTCTGTACACAAACCCCCGACTCTTGTCGAAGACTGACACAGCACCGAGTAACGTACACGATTCGTTTTCTTTTCATTTCATCTCAGTCTCATGCATTACTCCCGACTCATGTCCGAAGACTGATACTGTGCCGGGGCCTTTGTACACAAACCCCCGACTCATGTCCGAAGACTGACACAGTACCGGAGTACGCGATCCACTTTCATTCATCCGGATCCTATCTCATGCAACACCCCCGACTCATGTCCGAAGACTGATACTGTGCCGGGGTCTGTACACAAACCCCCGACTCATGTCCGAAGACTGACACATACCGGAGAAGTAACGCGACAACGACCTCTTTCGAGTCTGTTGCAACACAGAGTCACTCACCTCATACATATGCTTGCAAGCCTTTCATTCGTTCATTCATTTATTAATGCATGCATTCATTCATTACGTTCCCCCCTTTTCATTATCTTCCCCTTTACGTTTTCATAATACTTTCATTACATTCTTTAACGTTCAACTCAAAGCCATGGAAAGATAAACATACATAATAAGGAACATAAACATAAACAAACACACATCACCATACAGGGCATCATCATGCATACGCATCAATCATACATCACATCACACACATCATACATACTATGCATTACACGCACCACCATGCATAACATCACACATAGCGTCATACATTATATCATTATCAACATGCCCAACATAACGTCTACGACCTCGAAAGTCAACTTACACAAGCCTACGGGAACCTCCCGAGTCAAAACCATAACTGCACTTTCCCTCGAAGGGTCATAAGATAAACCGTTGTTCTTTCGGGCGTATGAGCCCTACTTGGGCGTATGGACACCCTCCAGTCGCATGGCCTTTCGGGCGACCTAGGCGAATGTACGTCATGCGAATGGACCCTATGCGAATGGACTATGGGCGAATGGACATCTATGCGTATGGACTCTCAGTCGCATAGCTTTCATTCGTATGGCCTTCAGTCACATGACTTCAAGCGCATGGGCTTCAGTCGCATACCCTTCGTTCGAATGAACCTCAGTCGCATGGCCTCCGGGCGCATGGACCTCAGTCGCATAACGTTCGTGCGAATGAACCTCAGTCGCATAATCCTTCAATCGCATGCCTCATAGACACATGAACTTCAGTCGCATGACCATCATGCGTATGGACCTCAGTCGCATGGAAATCCTGCGCATGGACCTCAGTCGCACGCCAATCGGCCGTATGGCCTCCAATCGCACTCCAGTCGGTCGCCAAGCCCTAGCTTATCCAGAATGCAGTTCATCCCGACTGCAGCCGACGGGTTTCGGCCTCCTACCTCTTCCAAACCTCTTTTAAGCTCAAATCAACCATCCTAAACCTTAGGGAAACATACCACGACCTCATTCAAGCATAACCAAGCAAGAAATCAAGCCCCAAACGCATCAAACACATACACACATGCATAAAAACGGGTTTACACCCAAAAACTCGAAAATGGGTTTTCAGATGTGTTCCAGCCCCAAAATCATTCAAAGTGTAAAAGAGGGGTCCTAGAACTCACCTTAACGATCCCGTCTAGTAGAGCTTCGATTGACCCGCTACACGTCGATTTCCACGCCCGAATCCACCCGAACCAAGCTTTTCTCCTCTTTTTCTCCTTCTCTTCTCCTCTTCTCTCTTGGCTGAAAAATGAGAAGGATGGGATGTCTTCCCTCTTTTATACTCCCATTCATCAAAGTTTCTCTCGTTGGCAAGTTTGGTCCCTCGACTTTGGACTTTATTTCTTTTTCTTCTTTCGTCGGCTTCAAAAGAAATTTCCGGGTGTTACACCCAGGTTTATCTAGCACATAATCAACTGTGAGCTCCTCAGAGTCAACTTGTCTGTGCAGATGCTCTACCTATCCATCACATGAGGCCGGCTATCTTCAAAGTGTTGAAGAGAGTGTCCACCTACTACATTGGAAGACACACTGAGCTCCTTCCACATATGATTGAGCCAATGGCTCCTGGTGACATTCCTGTTAACCCCACAGGTGATGAACCCACACTAGCAATAACCACCACATTGCCAAATTTTCTTTCTCACCCCTTCAGAATTACATACCAGAGACGCTCCAAGCGAACCCTTGTTCAATCTCCTATGCTTGAACAAGTTCCCCCTATTCTATCCAAAAAGGCTAGAGTGGAAACATAGGCTCCCACTCAGTCTGAGGTCCCACCTTCCTTCATAATAGACCTCAATATGGGAATTAAGTCTCCTCTGTATCAATCCCATGAGCCCCAAACCCAAGTGGTAAACCCTCAGGATGAGTCTATATACTCTCCTGAGCAGCCAAAAAGGGACAGCCCCATCATAGTCTCAATGCCATTAGACATTGATCAAGGTCCCTGGTCATTAGGCATAACTTCTATATCTTTTACTGACCTTTTAATAGGTACCGATGAAAAGATCATGTCTCTTCAAGGCCAGGATGTTGATTCACAACACCTATCTAAGGATCAACTGAGCCTAGAGAGATCTCTGATTTATAGCCCCCATCAGCAAAATCCAAACTGAGGTGAGTCCCACTGGTGTGGAGGGGACTCATACTGCCGTAGATTCAGCCTCAAGCCACCCTCAAGGAGTAGTGAACCCTATCTAGTGCTAGACTGATCTACAATCTACGACAATAGTGCCTTTTGATGACTCTAAAAGATACATCATTAAGCAAGGGAAACCAGGGAGCCAAAACCACAACTGGTGGTGAGGATGAACATACTAGGTATGTTTCTCTCATCTCCCCGTGATTCTTCTAGAAGATGAGGGAAAAATGCAACTCACAATTAGTGTCCTACTTTTTAAAGTCTCAAATATTGAACTCAGGATGAAGACTTTAGAGGATAGGTCTACCACTCAGCAACTTGAGATTGAAAATCTCAAGGCTAAACTAGCTGAGAATAGACTGAGAGATCTGTTAGGCATGTACCAATACAGTCTCCTGACCTCTTTCTCTAGCTCATCTAGCTCTTAAGATGATGCTACCAAAAAGGGGAGAATGTTTAGAGTGAAACACACATGGAGTAGCAAAGCTTAGTTTTCTCAACACTTTCTTCAAGATATCCTGCTCGGCAATCAACTGTTTTCCTTGAGACTCCTCCTGTCATTCTTCAAGTGGACCCATGGATGCTTATAGATTTGAATAGGTTCCTAACCAGGTTCCTGATGGGCTCATCTATTGAACAACCAAGTCTAGATGTTGATGTGGCATACTTTGGGGCTGAAGAGTTCTAAAGGTTGAATGCACCATCTACCACTGTCAAAGAAATTGGTCAACCTAAGGTCCACATTGAACCCGAGATTGAATTCAAAGGGGATATAGGGACTGATGGCCCAGCAACTGAAATGGTTAGGATAGATAGTGCAATCCCACAAATTCCGAAGCTGAAGTCAAAGCTACGTAAGGAGTATTTCAAACTTACGAAGTTGAGATCCACGCTGCAGAAGGACTATTTTCTCTGTCTGATGATCTAATTATGACAGATGCAATTCTTGAACTGGCATCTGAGGTAAATAGTGAAGACTTTCTCAGATTCCCTCTCACTCAAACACCATCATCTCCACAAGCTCAAGTCCCACCCACCACCACCAGAAACCCTCACACAAGAACCTCCAAAGTCCCAAGCTTCTGAAGACATTAAAGGTAAAGGAAGTTGACTGCAGAAGTACTGTTAGAGGAGGAAAGGTTGGAGAAGCTTAAAAGAAAATGTAGACTCCCAACTAGGAAGCTACTAGATGCAAGCAACAAAGCAGCTGTAGCCAACCAGGAGCTATCAACAACCAAGAAGGGTGGAGATTATTGACAGGCTTGTCAACCTGGGAGCAGCAAGTGAAGATGTTCTCCACTTACCACTTGAGGATTTGATGGAGTTAGAAAAGGCAACCTTGCTGTGGAAAGAGCAAGAAGAAGCAGCAAGGTTGCCTTAGAGGAGTAAAAGAAGAATAAGAAAGAGGAAGCTGAGCAACAGCTAAGGAATGATAGGGTAGCTTTTCTAAGCTCTAGATGATTCTCTCTTGAGGAACTGGCTCCTCATGAAAACGACACAATCTTGTGGCTTTTCAACAAAAAACAAGATCAAATGAACAAAGAGAGAAAGAGAGCTTCCAGGGAAAATTTGAAGGAGAAGAAGAAGAAAGAGGAAGAAGCTCAACTTACAGTTGTCAAGAAATGGGTGACAAATCTTGAATGAAGGATTATCTCAGGGCCCATGGCTTCTCTGGCAGGCAAGTTGGCCCCATGTCTAAGAAGACCCTACAGCTAAATGTTAGTGATATAAAGGCTAACATTCGCTCAGGAAGAATGGAGGAGATGTACAAAAGAGTATAGGGGATGACTTCTAAACCAGCAACCCACCACAATCTTAACCTGAACCAATCCCTTTCCCTTTCCCCTATTAAAACCGAGCCAACCACTGAACCATACACTCCTGAACCCACACCATCAGCCATACCCTCTTCCTCACCCATTCCATCACAACAACCACCACAACTACCCATCCTCAAACCTAAAACACTCCCAGAACCCAACCATTACCTACCTAATAGCCACCCAAGTCATCTTCTCAACCATCCAAACCTCTTTCCTTAGAAGAATTCAAGGAGATCAAGAGGAAGCTCACCAACTGCACCACCACTAAGCGATATATCTGATGAGGAGGGGTCCATAAAACTAACCTTCATTGATGGCTCCTCATGTTCCCTCACAAGAGAACAATTCCTTGATCTGCCTAAAGGAACACTGGACCAGGCACTTAGACTCTTGGTAACCAACCTTGACTCTCTTGGGGAAGAAAAGAAGTTGTTGAGAAGAAAGCTGGTGTGACATTCGTCACTATCAGGTCCGTCAATTGACTCGAAATCCGTTAATTCTCTTTTCGCGCATTTATTATTTTTGCGTAATTAATATATTTTCGAACTGAGTCTCGTCGTATTTACCTTTCTTGCCAACCTTAACAATATAGAACATTAATAATAAAATTTCTTTTATTATTATTATTGCAAATAATATTAATAATAATATTATTATTATTATTGTTATTATTATTAAAATTAAAGTCCAGGGTTTAAATTTTAATTCAATTAAACTTAAGGGAATAATTAATTTCAAGTCTAGGGACCTAAGTGTAATATTAATATTATATATATTTCCTAACTCTCGGTCAACCCTAATCGACCGCCGTGAATCTTCCGCCGTTGCACCATTTGTCCAACCGTCTTCGTCGCACGAACCACCGAATCAGCCCCAGTTCATCGTCGTTAGCCACCACCGGTTGCCGTCGTCTCGCCGTACACTCGTTTCGCCGGTAACCGATCGTCCCGAACCTTGTTTTATTTCGTTTCGTTTTGGTTTATTGTCGCGGTTTGGTTCGGTTTCGTTTCGGGTTTTTTAAATGACTATTCGGTTTAATGTTTTGTGCGGGTGTGTGTGGTGTGTTGTGTGTGCATGCGACAGTGTGTGTGGGTTGTGTGTGTGTGTGTGTTGCGTGAGTTAGTATGGGTGTGTGTGATTACTTGTATGTATAGATATGAGTATGGATTCGTATGTATGTATATATTGTATTGTGTCTGTCACGGGTGTGTGTGTGTTGTAAACAAATATATGTATGGGAATGCATATAGTATTATATGTGTGTGTTCGTAAGTATACATATGTATATATGGCCAATTGTGTGTTTGTATATTTAATATATATATAAAAGTGATCATGTGTGTTTATATATATGTATATATATTATATGTGTTGTGGATTTTGTGAGTGTTTGTGGTGTGTGTTTAATACATGGTAGTGTGTGCAGTATCTGTTAGTGTGTTGATGTAGTGAGTGTAAATTGAGAGTGTGTTGGTTTATATATATATTGTTAGGGTGTAGAGTGTGTGTGTGAGTGTGACCGTGTGGTGTTTTTGTGTGTTGTGTGTATGTTTGTTTCTTCTTTTGTGTTGTTTTGTTTAGATACCTTGTTATCACTATTAATATTATTATTATACATAATATCAATGTTATTATTATACATTCTAACATTATTATTGTTTTTGATATTATTAATAATATTATTATTAGTGTTATTATCATTACTAATAATATTAGCAGTATTATAATCACTATATATTTTTTTAGTGTGTTGGGTTGTATAAATTATATTTTGAGTGCGTGTCGTGCGTCGAAACCGTACCAACCCGAAACCGACCGAACGTACTCCTTTCCTCATCGAACGTGTTTAAAGTTCTAATTATAATTAATTATAGGTGCTTGATCGATCGTTGCTCTCACTCGTTGAAGTCTTTTATTTATTTATTTTCATCTTATTTCAAGGTGAGTTTCGCGGTCCCCGTTTTATTACAATTATTTACAAACATCAAGGGGAAAAGTATGCTCAACCATTTTTATGAGGTGAACTTATTCAATTCTTTTGGGACTGTTGTGTTTACTTTTTGTAAGTATTTATCTAGTACATGCATGAGTTGTCTTTGTGGTTCTGTATTCACAACTATTTAACTCCGGTGTTGGAGCCGGCGGACAGTATTGATAGTACTATTGGGTTGACACCCCCACCCTTGTTTGTTAGTATACTAGTTGGGACTAACAGTGGCCAGGAACGGGCCCTAGGGTGAATATGTTCCGACAAAGTCTTTGTGTACGTCGTAGGTTTAGTTGTGATGCTCATGTGATATTACTTGCTTATAACTGTATGCACTCATGTCCTACTACACTATTATACAGCATCAAATTTTTTATTATTTAAACCTGCGAACTCACCAACATTATGTTGACCATTTTGAGCATATCTTTTCAGGTAATAATCATTGAGGATTGCTAGGGATGCTGCCTTAGCGATGACCTTAGACTTACATCATTTAAACTTTGGATGTCTTCGACAGTTGCATTTGACATTTACTTGTTATTCACATTTGATTACTTGTTCCCGGGCTGTGGGACTTATACTTATTTGTTTTGTATGACTATGTTGTCGTGGAACTGACTAACCATGGCACAAGTCTCCGTTTGTGTCCGGTGACGTCATGACACGTTGACCTTCATCATTTAATGCATGTCTATTAATTTAACAATGTGTTTACGATCCCGTCCGTTACATCCTCGTGTTTCCGCTGTAAGCGGGGGTGGTGACAGATTGGTATCAGAGCCATTGGTTATATAGAGAATTAGGTGGATCACTCGACCTAGACTATAACCTAAGAACCTGCATGTAGAATGCATATTAGGACTTATGTGCATTTGACTATGCGTGTATGTTCTTTAATTATTGAAACTATTCATGATCCGTAATGTGTTAATAATTCTATTTCATTTCCTTTGTCCAACTTCGGATAATTAACTTTTGATTATCGATCATACCTTTGATACTTCTATCTTGAATAACACTTTGTACTTGACAAGGCGGTTTGAATCGGTTAGGATGAGCTGGGGTTGACCATGCAAAGCAAATTACAGTTACGGGTGCACACGTAAATGCAATTTGTCGTGCATGCGAAGTCTAGTCAATCTTGCCGCAAGATAACTTTCATTGTTAGTACGAATCCTCAACTCCATACCTTAGGACATTAGTGTCCTGTTTCTTATTAGACCTTATCAATCTTGATAAATCATCCATCACCTTATTACTTACGTGAGTTCTAACTCACCTAAAGACTCATGGGATCATATTGTCACAATGGTCCCTGTCCCTATGAGATAACACCCTCTCCAGCATTTTAATGGTTATGCAACCAACTATTTACTTGAAAAAAAAAATCTGGTCTTCAAAGGGGCGTAGCTCAGCAATGATACTCACTGCACATGTATTACTTTATTGATTGACTTTAAGATGTGGGGCTTACGTGCTGTTTATGCTGACTAGAAAGATGCCGCCCAGGAGAATTACTCGCAGTGCTAGTCGTGGTGGTGTTGTTCCAAGAGGTAGGGGCAGAGGAAGAGGTGCAGGAGGTAGGGGTGAAGCACCTGTAGGTGGAAATGAAGGTGGGCATGGTGATAATAACCAGGGAGCTGGAATCCCTGATATAGCCGCCATGATTGCTCAACAACTTGCAGCACTCATTCCGACCATAGTGGCACAGGTGAGTGATAATATCATCAATCATAACAATGGAGGTGGTAATGAGGGTATTGGGCATGATGATGAAAATGATGGTTATGAAGAGAATAATGAAAATGAACATGGAAATGGAGGTGGAAATAACAATGGAGAAGGAGGTGGAATGGGTGATGGAAATGGTAATGGAAACGTGAATGGAAATGGCAATGGAGGAAGAGTCGGTTGTACTTACAAGGAGTTCATGACTTGTAAACCAAAAGAGTTTGATGGAAAAGGTGGAGCCATCGCCTTGACCCGATGGATTGAGAAGATGGAATCTGTGATGGACATCAGCAATTGCTGAAAATCAAAAGGTGAAGTATGCTACATGTTCGCTAGTGGGAAAAGCGTTAACATGGTGGAATACCCAAGTGCAGGCTCGTGGAAGAGAGGCAGCAACGGCCATGACCTGGGCAGAATTCAAAGCCTTGGCAACTGAAGAATATTGTCCAATGAACGAAATGTAGAAGTTGGAGCATGAATTCTGGAATCATGCGATGGTAGGGTCAGGACATGCTGCTTACACCGACCGGTTTCATGAGCTGGCAAGACTGGTGCCACACCTGGTGACACCTGAATCAAAGCGGATCGAGCGTTACATTTGGGGTTTAGTGCCTCAAATACGTGGCCTGGTGACTGCTGCGGCACCCCCGACTATCCAGAGTGCAATCTTGAAGGCGGGCACTCTAACTGATGAGATGGTAAGAACTGGAGTACTAGGCAAAGGTGGTGAGAAAAGGAGAGACGCGGGGGAATCAAGCAGACACCAGGCGGAAGATTTGATAAAAAGGCAAAGGTGACTAGAGGTTTTATGGCAGTGAATCAAGGGAGAAAGGATTATGTTTGGCCACATCCTAAGTGTGGGAAATGCAATTATCATCATCCTGCTGCTGCGCCGTGTCGAGTTTGTGCGAATTGTAGGCTCCCAGGGCATCTTGAAAGGGACTGTAGAGTGGCACCCAACTTGGTTGCACCAAACAATGCAATCAATCCAACTGGAAACATTAGAGTTTTCTACGAGTGTGGGAGCCCCGAGCATTATCGGAATGTGTGCCCCAGGCTGAATCGGGCACCAGGTCAACAATGGAATAACCAAAATCAGTGTGATGGCGATCGCTGGTAATCAAGGGCAAGGTAATCAAGGAAATGCTGCCCGAGGGCGTGCGTTTGTAATTGGTTCAAACACGCGCGCCAGGACCCGAACGTTGTTACGGGTACGTACCTTCTCAATAATCACTTTGCATCTGTATTATTTGATACCGGAGTAGACAATAGCTTCGTGTCTGCTGAATTTGTACCCTTACTTGGTTTGAACCCTAGTTGTTTAGAGACTAGCTTCTCAGTAGAAATGGCGAACGGTAAATTTGTGAGAGCTAGTGAAATAATTAGAGGGTGCACGATTACATTAGAAGATCATGCCTTTGACATAGATTTAATACCTTTTGAATTGGGAAGTTTCGATGTGGTAGTGGGAATGGATTGGTTGTCGAAGCGTGGAGCTGAAATTATTTGCTGAGAGAAGGTAGTACGGATCCCTATGCCTAATGGTGACGTGCTCAAGATTCAAGGAGAACAAGCAGGAGGGAGTCTAAAGATCATCTCATGTATGAAAGCTCGTCATTATCTGCTGAAGCAATGCTATGCGTTTCTGGCACATGTAGTGAAGAAGACCTGAGGAAGGGAAACTGGAAGACATTCCGGTAGTGCGAGACTTCTCGGAAGTATTCCCTGACGATTTGTCCGGTTTACCCCCTCCTCGACAAGTGGAATTCCGCATAGACTTGGTACCTGGGGCGACACAAGTAGCAAAGACGCCATATCGGTTAGCTTCGTCGGAAATGTAAGAGCTATCAAGTCAACTACAAGAGTTGCTAGATAAGGGTTTCATACGACAAGTCACTCGCCATGGGGAGCACCGATACTATTTGTAAAGAAGAAGGATGGAACGTTTCGAATGTGCATAGACTATCGAGAGTTGAATAAGCTGACCGTGAAAAATCGATATCCACTTCCCCAGGATCGATGATCTATTTGATCAATTGCAGGGAGCGTCATATTCTCTAAGATCGATCTCCGATCAGGTTATCACTAGTTACGGGTCATGAGGCGGACATACCAAAGACAGCATTCAGGACCCGATATGGGCATTACGAGTTCTTAGTCATGCCGTTTGGGCTGACCAACGCTCCAGCAATATCATGGATCTTATGAACCGGGTGTGTAAACCCTATCTGGACAAGTTTGTGATTGTGTTTAGATGATGATATACTCATCTATTCTAGATCCAAAGAAGACCACGAACAACACCTTCGAGCGATACTCAAATTGTTGATGGAGAGAAACTTTACGCCAAGTTCTCGAAGTGTGAATTTTGGTTGCGGGAAGTGAAGTTTTTGGACACGTGGTTAATGAAAAGGGAATCCACGTTGATCCTGGAAAGAAGATCAAAGCAGTTAAAAGTGGGACGCTCCTAAGACACCCTCAGAGATACGACAATTTTGGGATTGGCTGGTTCCTATCGACGATTCATTGCAAACTTCTCTAAGATCGCACAGCCATGACAATGTTAACACAAAAGGATAAGAAGTTTGATGGGGACGAAAGCAAGAGGAGGCATTTCAGACATTGAAGGAAAGACTATGCAACGCACCGATATTAACCCTTCCTGATGGGTCGAATGATTTTGTGGTGTTTGTGATGCATCACATCAAGGCTAGGTTGGTGCTTATGCAAAAGGACAAGGTGATTGCTTATGCCTCACGTCAACTTAAGGTTCACGAAAAGAACTATACGACACATGATCTGGAACTAGGCGCAGTGGTATTCGCCCTAAAGATATGGAGGCATTATCTATATGGGACTAAGTGTGTCGTCTACACTGACCATAAAAGCCTTCAACACATATTGATCAAAAGGAACTGAATATGCGCCAAAGGAGATGGTGGAACACTTAAGTGATTATGACTGTGAGATTCGATATCACCAGGGAAGGCGAATGTAGTAGCGGATGCCTTGAGTAGGAAGGAGCGTGTTAACCACTACGTGTGCGAGCATTAGGGATGACTATTCAATCGAACTTGAAAGAGCAAATACTGTTGGCACAGAGTGAAGCCAAAGGAAGAAAATGTGGCATGTGAGAGTTTTGAGGGTTAGACAAACAGATGAACTGTAAAAGAAGATGGTGTACAGTATTTCGTGGATCGTATATGGGTACCTAAGTGGGGTGATATTCGAACCCTAGTTATGAATGAAGCACACAAGTCCAAGTATTTGTTTCATCCTGGTTGCAGACAAGATGTATCAAGATCTTAAGGAGTTGTATTGGTGGTCAGGCATGAAAAAGGATTTTGCAAAGTATGTGTGAGTGAATGCTTGACTTGTTCCAAAGTCAAAGCCGAACATCAGAAACCGTCAGGTCTGTTGCAACACCAGAATTCCCGAATGGAAGTGGGAAAATATAATTATGGATTTCATCACTAAGTTGCCTAGAACAAGTAGTGGGCATGATTCAATTTGGGTCATAGGGATAGAATGACGAAATCTGCTCATTTCTTACCTATTCGCGAGGACTACAAAATGGAGAAGTTAGCAAGGTTATATGTGAATGAAATAGTGACTAGGCATGGAGTGCCTGTGTCTATTATATCTGATCGAGACATAGATTTACATGTCAGTTTGGAAGACTCTTCAGAAGGCGATGGGTACTCGCTTAGACTTAAGTACCGCCTATCATCACAAAACGACGGTCAAAGTGACGAACGATACAAACCTTAGAGGACATGCTTAGGGCATGTGTGATGATTTTGGTGGGAGTTTGGGATACCCACTTACCATTGATCGAGTTCTCTTACACAACAGTTACCACACGAGCATTGGATGTGCTCCGTTTGAGGCGTTGTATGGAAGAAAATGTAGATCTCCGGCTGTTGTGGGCGGAAGTAGTGGTGAAAGCCAATTGACAGGACGGAGATTATCCAAGAAACGACTGACAAAATTTCAAATCAAGGATAGGCTTAAGGCAGCTCGAGACCGACAGAAAAGCTATGCTGATAATCGTCGCAAATCCTTAGAGTTCAACATTGGTGATCATGTCTTATTGAAAGTTTCTCTGTGAAGGAATCGTGCGTTGCTTTGGAAGAAAGAAGAAAGGGAATTGGCTCCGAGATATGTTGGACCATTCGAGATCACTGAAAGAATTGGTCCCGTATAGCGTATCGGTTAAAGTTACCTCAAGAACTTAGTGGGGTACACGATACATTTCATGTATTGAACCTTAAGAAGTGCCTAGCCGACGGATCTTTTCATGTACCGATTGAGGAAATCAAGATTGACAAGAAACTACATTTTGTGGGAGAACCAATAGAAATCATGGACCGAGAGGTGAAACAACTGAAGCGCAGCAAGATTCCAATTGTTAAGGTGAGATGGAACTCTAAGCGAGGGCCTGAGTTTACGTGGGAACAGGAAGACCAGATGAAATCCAAATATCCGCATTTGTTCGTGGATACAACTTCAGGACCTAACTCCAGTTGAATTTCGGGACGAAATTCTCTCAACTGGGGGATACTGTGACATCCGTCACTATCAGGTCCGTCAATTGACTCGAAATCCGTTAATTCTCTTTTCACGCATTTATTATTTTTGCGTAATTAATATATTTTCGAACTGAGTCTCGTCGTATTTACCTTCTTGCCAACCTTAACAATATAGAACATTAATAATAAAATTTCTTTTATTATTATTATTGCAAATAATATTAATAATAATATTATTATTAATATTGTTATTATTATTAAAATTAAAGTCCAGGGTTTAAATTGTAATTCAATTAAACTTAAGGGAATAATTAATTTCAAGTCTACGGTCCTAAGGTAATATAATATAATATATTTCTAACTCTCGCAACCCTAATCGACTGCCATGAATCTTCCACCGTTGCACCATTTGTCCAACCGTCTTCGTCGCACGAACCACCCAATCAGCCCCAATTAATCGCCGTTAGCCACCGCCGGTTGCCGTCGTCTTGCCGTACACTCGTTTCGCCGGTAACCGATCGTCCCGAACCTTGTTTTATTTCGTTTCGTTTCGGTTTCTTGTCGCGGTTTGGTTCGGTTTCGTTTCGGGTTGTTTGAATGACTATTCGGTTTAATGTTTGTGCGGGTGGGTGTGTGTGTGTGTTGTGTGTGCATGCGACAGGTGTGTGGGGTTGTGTGTGTGTGTGTGTTGCGTGAGTTAGTATGGGTGTGTGTGATTGCTTGTATGTATAGATATGAGTATGGATTCGTATGTATGTATATATTGTATTGTGTCTGTCACGGGTGTGTGTGTGTTGTAAACAAATATTGTATGGGAATGCATATAGTATTTATGTGTGTGTTCGTAAGTATACATATGTATATATGGCCAATTGTGTGTGTATATTTATATATATTATATATATATATATAAAAGTGATCATGTGTGTTTATATATATGTATATATATATATGTGTTGTAGATTTTGTGAGTGTTTGTGTGTGTGTTTTAATACATGGTAGTGTGTGCAGTATCTGTTAGTGTGTTGATGTAGTGAGTGTAAATTGAGAGTGTGTTGGTTTATATATATATTGTTAGGGTGTAGAGTGTGTGTGTGAGTGTGACCGTGTGGTGTTTTTGTGTGTTGTGTGTATGTTTGTTTCTTCTTTTGTGTTGTTTTGTTTAGATACCTTGTTATCACTATTAATATTATTATTATACATAATATCAATGTTATTATTATACATTCTAACATTATTATTGTTTTTGATATTATTAATAATATTATTAGTGTTATTATCATTACTAATAATATTAGCAGTATTATAATCACTATATATTTTTTTAGTGTGTTGGGTTGTATAAATTATATTTTGAGTGCGTGTCGTGCGTCGAAACCGTACCAACCCGAAACCGACCGAACGTACTCCTTTCCTCATCGAACGTGTTTAAAGTTCTAATTATAATTAATTATAGTGCTTGATCGATCGTTGCTCTCACTCGTTGAAGTCTTTTATTTATTTATTTTCATCTTATTTCAAGGTGAGTTTCGCGGTCCCGTTTTATTACAATTATTTACAAACATCAAGGGGGAAAAGTATGCTCAACCATTTTTATGCTGTGAACTTATTCAATTCTTTTGGGACTGTTATGTTTACTGTTTTGTAAGTATTTATCTAGTACATGCATGAGTTGTCTTTGTGGTTCTGTATTCACAGCTATTTAACTCCGGTGTTGGAGCCGACGGACAAGTATTGATAGTACTATTGGGTTGACACCCCCACCCTTGTTTGTTAGTATACTAGTTGGGACTAACAGTGGCCAGGAACGGGCCCTAGGGTGAACATGTTCTGACAAAGTCTTTGTGTACGTCGTAGGTTTAGTTGTGATGCTCATGTGATATTACTTGCTTATAACTGTATGCACTCATGTCCTACTACACTATTATACAGCATCAAATTTGTTATTATTAAACCTGCGAAACTCACCAACATTATGTTGACCATTTGAGCATATCTTTTCAGGTAATAATCATTGAGGATTGCTAGGGATGTTGCCTTAGCGATGACCTTAGACTTACATCATTTAAACTTTGGATGTCTTCGACAGTTGCATTTGACATTTACTTGTTATTCACATTTGATTACTTGTTCCCGGTTGTGGGACTATACTTATTGTTTTGTATGTCTATGTTTGTCGTGGAAACTGACTAACCATGGCACAAGTCTCCGTTTGTGTCCGGTGACGTCATGACACGTTGACCTTCATTATTTATGCATCTCTATTAATTTAACAATGTGTTATGACGATCCCGTCCGTTACATCCTCGTGTTTCCGCTATAAGCGGGGGTGTGACAGCTGGTGACTCTATAGGACACTAGGAAGGGTGACAAGTTACCAACTCAACCCCTTATTCCTAGAAAGAAAAGAGTCCGGTGGAGGTTCGAAGACTCTTCTCATAACTTTGTTGTGGAAAGAGAGATTGTGAAAGCAACAGGCTTAATGCCTTTTCTCTGTTACACTTAAGCAGATTTGATATTGCTGAGTTAGCAGGGAAACTATTCTCCAATCCCTCTAACTCTGAGGTAACTACTTACATCAGAAATCATCTGAGCAGCATACATTTGGCTGAACTGACTGCTAGAGCCAAGATTGAAGAAGGGTTGAAGCTGAGAGAAAAGGAAGAAAAGGAAAGGTCAACCACCAAAGGCAAAGCCTTTCTACAGATGGTTAAAGGCCCTGAATTAGAACCTATAGTTTGATGGGAATATGACTACAATTCCCGTCAACTAACTCTCTTCAGAGGGACACAACAAAAGGTACATGTCATTCAAAGTAATAGACTAGATCTTCTGTTTACGAATGACTTGTACGAACTTGTCACCACATCTGGAAAGAACAAAAGACAGACAAGTATCTTCTCTCCTTGGTGCTGAAAGTTTTGAGAAGTAGAAATAAGTGAAGTTTTGGTAGCATCAGCCTAAGGGGAGTTTGTTGGATCAAGTAAGGTTGATGCAAACAAAACAAACACTTAGACAATTTTGGTGCAACTGATGAAGAACTTCCGAAGGAAAAAGCAGAACTTCCGAAGGCAAATGCTCAGCTTCCGAAAGTCAAGTCTGAAAGAACTTCCGAAGAGGAACTCTAACTTTCGAAGATAAAGTCTTCCTTCTTCTGAAGTTCAACACTTAGAAGAATTCAAGATATTGACTTTCGAAGCATGAAAGTCCTGAAGATCAACTCAAGCCTCGGAAGAAGTAGCCTCTTCCGAAGTAAGCGGCTTTGGAAGAACTTATTCTTCCGAAACCAGTTAACTTTTGGAAGAACCTACTATGAACCAGTGGACATAAGTATGGTTCCTCTAACACACCGCTGCAACCTCTGAGATACTGCATGGTGCTTTCCACGACCATGTAAGGCCCCGTTCCGGGATACCTACAATTGGTCATTCATTGCACGTAAAACATATAATTACGCTTGTCTCATAAAAACATTGCAGCGGAACATTAAAATACACTTTCATTTCCATATAAATGCTTTTGCAAGTTAATACAATATTCGTTACAAAATAGCTTGTTCGCATTACAATGCAAAAACATTAATCAAAAGAATGTCATCCCAAAAAGAGCTGAGTAGCTTCACGGTGCCATCCTCAGCAAACTTTACCTGCCAACTGGAAAACATATAAAAAGTCAGCGTTGCTGAGTGAGTTCTAGTTTTATTATAAAACATACTTTACTTTCGCATAAAACTATTCGTTACTTTTACATGATCACACATCATGCGTACGCATAGAAAATATCATTATTATCTTCTTGATTCATTCATTCATTCATTCGTTCCTTTTATCTTTACTTGCACATCGGACATCATCCATACCAATACCATATGCTACACCCCAATTAGTCTCAGCTACCGGGCCAAAGTCAATAAATGAACAGCTAAACGTATGCCACGGTACTAGGGGTAACCGATCAGTCTTAGCCACTGGGCCGAAGTCAATAAATGAACAGCTAAACGTATGCCACAGTACTAAGGATAACTGATCAGTCATAGCCACTGGGCCGAAGTCAATAAATGAACAGCTAAACGTATGCCACAATACTAAGGGTAAGCGGTAGAGGTTCTACATTAATGGTAATCACAAAGAAGGACCCGTTATCCGATGCATGCAAGACGTGTCATTTCTTTCCACTTTACGTTACATAATACTTCATTTCATTCATCATAATACGTAAAGCCATAGGAAAGATAATCATACATCATAATAAGGAACATATCATACACATACACCATCATCATCATACAGGGCAACATCATACATACAAACAAGCATAAACATGCAACATCATCCTCATCATCATGCCCTACATGCTCTCTAAGGCCATAACAGTCACCTTACATGCTTTTACGAGAAAACTTTACGTCAAAACTTACATCTGCACTTTCCCCCGAAAGCTAGAAGTCTAACTACACTTTCCTTCGGATGGAACAGCTCTATCCGTGCGTATGGACACTGTTGGTCCATGTGATCGAATAACAGTACAATTGATGTGATGAATTGATCAATATCAAACACACAAGCTAAACAACAACAATTGAGAATATAGAAGATGAATCTAACACATATTTGATACTCAAAGGAACAATATCAATCAATAACAACAAGCACAATAGTATTTCAGTGAGAAAACTGCTTAGAATTGGTAGCTTGCAACAGAAATCCACGATTAGGGTTTTGCAAGCTTACCTTACAAAGTGAAATGACAAATGTATATATAGCAGTCATAGTTTCGCTGACAGTTTCGCTACTGGCGAAACTGTCATGCCGAAACTATAGTTTCGCCCGGCAGAACACAAGTTCGCCGGGTAAACCAAAACAGCAAACTGTGAGCGAATTATAGATTCGCTCACAGTTTCGCTGGACTGCCAAAACTGCTAATTACTAAGAACATACAAAAGGAAACTAACAAAAGTCCTATTACAATGTAAAGTAAACAACTATACTAAAGTGAGTCCAACCTATCATGATCTTCAATACTCCCCCTAGGTTGGACCTCACTATCTTCACTTCTCTTGATTTGACTCGTCGGCTCCGGTTTCCTCTGCTGCTGTTGATCTATCTTCATCACCTCCCGCAGCAACATCTTCAGAAGCTTCAGCCACTGATCCTCCAAGGTTCTTTCCTGCATCACTAGCTTCCTCAGAATGACCACTAGCCTTTGCAAACTGCCTGGTCATATCTTGAACATCCATGGCAAAATCATCTTGTGCTCTCACCTTTTCAGCTAACTCTTAACCTCCGCCCTTACTCCTCTTATCTTGTTTGCAACATTCATAAACAGACTGGCCTCTTTTCTTGTTTCCTCTCCAGCCCCAGCCTTAATGTGATTTTCACAAAGAACCAAAAGATCTTCATCACTGAAGCTAAATAACTCCATCGGGTCAAACACCCTAAACTCTTTTCCGTGTTTAGCTCTAATCACCGCCTCTCCAGTATTATTATCATAAAACCACTTTTCAAAGTCCTGTAACTGTTGGGGAAGAGGATCAGCCAATCTTACCCTATTTACAGTCTTTGGTGGTTTGACTCTCAGTACAATCCTTCCTTTGCCTGTCTCCCAATCTTTATCTTTCTTTGACCTTTTTCTTTCAGCCTTCATGTATCCAAATGACTCGAAATTATCATTAAGTCCATTTTTGATTTCCTTCTCAAGAAATAATGCCCTTTCACTTAAATGAGCATTGATCAAAGGCAAAGTTGCCAAACGTCTCAAATCCCATTTGGGCAAGGTCTTAAAAGCCTTCCTCTTAAGCATATAGCTGATATTTCCTCCTCTTCTTTTGATCATGAACATCTTTAAGCTAGGATTGTAGCACCAACTTATGATCTTCTTATCTGCTTCCTTCCTGCTTAAACCTTCTAGATTTTGAAATAAAGGAGTAAGTTCTTCAGCCTCCTTTTCCTTGACCAACCAATCATTCTTGTCCATCTCAAACACATCAGCTTCATCTTCTCCCTTCTTAGCAACATAAATCAGTGGTCGCTCATCAACTTCATAAAATTCTGGTTCAGAATCATAGTCTACCAATTGTTCATCCTCCTCCTCTTCATCAACCAACTCTTTCCCTTTATCAGATACTCCCTCAGTGGTAGCTGTAACAACCACTTCTTCACCAACAATATCCTTATCAAAATCAAACTGCAAGTTAACAAACCCAGCCTCAATAATATCATCATCCTCATTCCTTCCAGCATCCTCTCTTGGATCTCCTGTTCTCCTTCTTCAGTATTAGCTGCTCCAGAAGTGCCCTCTCCTACCTTAGATGAAGTACCCACATTCAAGAATGAGTACTTAGATGTATCAGTCAAATCATCTAACTCAGATTGAGTCAGTTGACTAGGTAGGCCGGCTGCAGCTTTCATCTGAGTAATCTCCTCAAACAACTTCTTAATCAGTTTATTTTGATCAACCAACATCCTTTGCATTCCCTCAATCACCTCATCCTTTTGTCTTTCTCTGATCTCCTGATTCGTCAGTTTAGTCTTAATCATACTCAACTCATTTGCCAATGAAGTATTTAGATTTCGTATCACATCCTCATCAAGATTCGCACTAGCCTCTCTCCTGGCTGTAAATCCCTCATGTCGATGTTTGGTTCTCCTCTCAGGCTCAACAAAATCAGTTTTCTTCTTAGATCTCCGTTCTTTCTCTACCCTGATCTCCTCTGCTTGTGCATCAATATCCTCTTCAAAATCATAATCCTTTTCTTTCGCGTATCTCTTCCTTTCTTAGTTGCATCAGCTTGCTGCACTCTTGTTTCTTCAGCCCTTTTGCTTTCAGATTCATCAACCCGTCTGATATAATTCCAGCGTTCTGGAGGATACATATTCTCCCAGAGATGGGTGATTTTACCACTAAAATCATGACGGATAGCACAGCAATCAGCAAATATCCGAGGGTTCATCTGCACCAGTCTCTTGACTTCACCATGCTTAGGAACATCAGGAATAAGATCATCAAAAATCATCTGAAGAAAGCGAGGGTATAATAGCCATTTGTCTTTCTTCACAGCCATCACGTTCTCTGCCATACATGCAAAGATCAGTCTAGCAATGTTTGCCTTCTCCCCTTTACAACATAGCACCATAGCTTTAGCCCAATCGAGATTAAGTCCATCGGATCCACCTTACGGTGATCTAAGCACATAATAAAAACATGAGCGATATATCTCCACTCCTTAGATAAGAAAGACTTTTTGATCTCTTTCCTTGAACCAAAAGCTGGTCCCTCATACCCCATTCGTCTGAAAGCTTGAAACACTTCAGACTCTGTCATATCCACTTCATCTCCAGAATCATCATCTAGTTTAAGAATCCTAGAAACACTCTCAGCACTAATAGTCACATCATGATCAATCACTTTGGCTGTGATTCTCTGTACATCTCCTCTAGTATCGTATTCTGCTGATCTCCAAAAATCTCTAATATGAAGATCATAAATAGTAGGTGAATGAGAAATAGCATAGGCAATAGGTGATCTCTGAAGCCATCTAATACAGTCACGAAATCCGGCTGCCTTGGGAAGAGTATCGTCTAAAATGGCAGTGATGTTATTCCTCTCATCAAATTTGAGATTTGCCATGATAACCTGAAAAGAAAAACAATTAAATTTGAATGAGAAATAATGAAAATAAGAAAATAAGACAAAAACATAAGAAACAAGCAGTTTCGGCAAGCGAAACAATAGTTTCGCTCACTAAGACATGATAGTTTCGCTGAATCAAAGACAGTTTCGACAAAAAAAACAAACAGTTTCGACAAGCGAAACTATAATTTCGCTCATTGAAACTTGTTATTTTCGCAGAACAAAAGGCAGTTCCAACAAGATTAGGGTAGATTAAAGAAGTTTCGCAATTAGTTTCTCCAAGCACAAACTTAGTTTCGCTATTACAAATTAGTTTCGCTGTATTAAAATTAGTTTCTCTGTCCAGAAGAAAACAAGATCAAGCGAAACTGTGCAAGTTAAAGACCAGACATTGCGAAATTAAAGAAAATATGGCGAAACTGTTAAGTTCGCCCGGACAGCATAACTTTACAGTTTCGCTGAAAAGAAGTGAACTTTCGTTCAATTTCGCAGAGGAATCAGTAGTTTCGCTGAAAGAACAGCGAACCCACCGAAGAGTCACAATCCAGATTACTTAAATGGATATGAATTTAACCAGATTAAAAGTTGAATCAAGGTTCGAAACTCACAAGCGAAGCAAATAGCACTAAATATCAGTCCAAAACACTAACACAAATCAAAATCGCCCAAAAAAAAATCACGGAGAAACCCTAAGAGATATACTGAACGATTTTGTGAAATTATGAGAGAAATTTCGCAAACATGACTTATATAGCAAATAGTTTCGCAGACAGTGAAACTATAAATTCGTCAGGCGAATTTACAGTTTCGTCCAGTGAAACTGTAATTTCGCTAGGAGATAACTGGTTAACAACTTATTAGCAAACCTAGCGAAATTGCAGTTTCGCTTTGCGAAGCTATTAGCGAAAGAATAATTTCGCACCAATATTTAATTAAAATATTTTATTTTTTTTTTATTTTTTATTATTAATAATAATTTTTACTCAAAGGAAGCACATCACATAATGAGATCTAAAATAATCAGAGATCACATTCTCTAAATATTTATGAACATAAAGATGATCAAAAATCATCTACCAGTCATGAGATCATACTGAATACAAGATCTGATCACAATCTGCACAGAAACAACTGAAATTAGAACAAATCAATAACGATTGCTGATATAATTGTCCACTTAAACTCATGCCTTATCCTTTTTCAACAAACAGCTTATGATTCGTTTAAGGTTCGATTAGATGCTTTAGAATGTTAGGACCCCACAATCATTTGGTAAAAACCCTCACCCAACCTCAGGATTTCTTGAATTATGAATCAATCTTCATAGAACAAGGCTTATGCGTTAGTGTGCAAATGATTATAAACAAAATATTTCATTCTGAGAGAAATTCATCGATAAGATGATTTGACATAATTATATCAAAATGGTGAGAGCTCCAGATCTATACTCACGTATAACAGAGGAGATAACCATTTGAACATGTGCTGATGAGAGCTCCAGGTCGGTACTATCGTACAGCAGAGGAGATCATCACTCCAGGTCAGTACTCACGTACAGCAGAGGAGATAAGCACAGACACATGACATCTTAACACCAAACATACCAGCAGTGTTTCTGGGTGATGACATAACAAAGCAAAATGGACGAAAGATTCATTCTCAATCCAATTTTTGTCAGGACTCAGTTTTTGTGCAAGCCAAAACGATTGAGTAAATCCAGACATTCTTAAGCATGATGTTTAATTTAATCATAAAGCTGCTGTCTACTTTATTCATCAGGCTGAGTCTATCAAGCATATCGTTAAAGAATTTGATCCATTTTCCTTTTTTTTTAATGTGAAACAGAATCCAGTAACAGTTACTATCATTTCTCATAGAAGTACCGGTCATGTAAATAAAAATACTTAGAGAATATACAATCATTTCTCATCATGTTAAATTCCGATCTTAGAATTATGAAATTACTCCCCCAAATTTTTATTTTCATATTTCTATTATTATAAGTTAGTCAAAAATTTTTGATATATATAATTTTTTTATTTTTATTTTTTTGTTTTATTTATTTTTTTTAATATCAAAGAAATAGAAAATGAAAATTTAAAAAGATATTAACCCAAGCATAGAAATCAATTCATAAAAACGAGGTTTATCAAATGTTTTTGTGAAAAGATCAGCTTTTTGATTTTTTGTATCGATGGGTATAATATTAATGAAACCCTTCTCTTGAGCATCACGAATCGCATGAATTCGAGTTTCAATATGCTTGGTGCGAGAATGATGAATGGGATTTTTAGCAATTCCAATGGCAGCCTCATTGTCACAGAATAAAGGTGTATGAAGAAAATTAATCCCATAATCAATCATTTGGTGTTGGATCCAGAGAACTTGAGAACAGCAGCTGGATGCAGCAATGTATTCAGCTTCCCCTGTAGAAAGAGAAACAGTAGTTTGTTTCTTGCTCTGCCAGGATACCAGACAATTTCCCAAATATTGACAACCGCCAGACACAGATTTTCTGTTTAACCTGCAACCATTGGAATCACTATCAGAGTAAGCATGTAAATCAAAATTTCCACCATATGGATACCACAATCCTAGACGAGACGATCCTTTGACATAACGAAATATTCTTTTGACAGCTTTCTCATGAGATTCCTTTGGAGCCGACTGATATCTAGCACAGTAACCAACAGCGAAAGTGATATCAGGACGACTTGCAGTAAGATACATGAGAGAGCCAATCATAGACCTAAAAAGATGAGGATCAACTGGTTTTCCATTTTCATCCGGAGTGAGACAGGTCTGAGCCATAAAGGGAGTCATCTCTGTAGAAGCATCATCCATCTTAAATTTCTTCAAAATATCTTTAATATACTTCTCCTGATGAATAAGAATTCCTTTTTGCTGTTGTTCAACTTGCAATCCAAGAAAGAAACACATTTCACCCATCATACTCATTTCAAACCTTTGGCTCATAACTTCTTCGAACTCTCTACACAATTGAGAATTTGTAGATCCAAAAATAATATCATCAACGTACACTTGGACAAAGATCATTTCACCATTCACCTCTCTTTTGAATAAAGTCATATCAATGGTACCACGAGAGTAACCATTGTTTAGAAGATATTGCGTAAGAGTCTCATACCAGATTCTGGGTGCTTGATGAAGACCATACAAAGATTTATCAAGCTTATACACTTTATCAGGAAAATCAGGATCTTCAAAGCCTGGTGGTTGACACACATATATCTCCTCATCAATGTCTCCGTAGAGAAAAGCACACTTCACATCCATCTGGTAAACTTTGAATTGTTTGTGAGCAGCATGAGCAAGAAATATTCTGATTGCTTCAAGACGAGCAACTGGAGCAAAGACTTCTGTATAATCAATTCCTTCTTCTTGAGCAAAGCCTTGCACTACAAGTCTAGATTTGTTACGCACCACCACTCCCCGATCATCTAGTTTGTTCTTAAATACCCATTTTGTACCAATTGGATATTTGTTGGGAGGTAAATCAACTAAGGTCCAAACCTTAAGCTTTCTGAACTGTTGAAGTTCCAGTTGCATAGACTCTACCCAACAAGGATCTTGTAGAGCAGCATGAACATTTTTCGGAACAATTTGAGAGATGAAGCATGAGAAAAGACAAACATTAATTAGACCAGATTGACTTCGCGTGCGAACACCATCAGAAACAGATCCAATCACATTATCAAGTGGATGATCTTTCAGAGTTTTGTAATCACTTGAAGGAGGAAAGATGGTTGAAGAAGTATCACCCATAGCTGGAGATTAGATGAAGGTGAATCAATGATAGGTGTTGGATCAGGTAAATTAGGAGATGTAGGAGGTAAAGAATCAGATGATGGAGCTTGATCAGACATTGGAGACGAAGAGCTGACATCAGTTGAAACAGCATCATTTACTAACGAGGTGGATGGAACAGACGATGAAGATGATGAAATAATATTTGTTTGAATACTTGGAATTGATGTATCATCATCGAAAACTGGCAAATTAAATGAACTGAACACCGTATCGGAGTCAAAGAACCATGCAGGTTCAGATTTAACTTCAGAAGGATTGGATTCCTGCCAATCAACATAGAATGACTCTTGAACAATACGTGTTCTCTTGTTATAAACCCGGTACGCCTTTTGTGAAGAAGAGTATCCAACAAAATAACACTCGTCAGAAACAGCACCAAATTTTGTCTTTTGAGATTGAGTATTCAAAAGAGTACAAGAACAGCCAAATGGTCGAAAGAAATCAATTAGTGGCTTCCTCTTATGAAAAAGTTCATAAGGAGTCTTCACTTTATCTTTCACAATTAGCACCCTGTTTAGAACATAAGATGCACAATTGACAGCTTCAGCCCAGAAAATAATTGGTAATGAGGATTCTATCAGCATTGTACGAGCAGCTTCCACGAGAGTGCGATTCTTTCTTTCTGCAATACCATTCTGCTGGGGTGTTCTTGCAGCACTAAATTGTCTCACAATCCCTTTTTGAGCACAAAATGAATCAAGAATCTGATTTTTAAATTCAGTGCCGTTGTCACTTCTTAGTCCCATAACTCTTCTCTTACTGATTGATTCGATAGAAAGAATTAATTTCTGCAATTCCTCTACAACTTCGCCTTTGTGTGCAAGAAACCTCACCCATGAATATCTTGAGAAATCATCTGTAACAACAAGACAAAAAGATTTTTTAGCAATTGATTTAACACTAATTGGCCCAAATAAATCAGTATGTAACAACTCAAGAGGACTTGATATGCTATTTAAAAGTTTGGGCTTATGAGGTTTCTTATGTTGTTTCCCTTTGGCACATGCCATGCATTTTTCATTAACAGAAAAATCTTTTAAAGGAAGTCCTCTAACAAGATTGTTCTTTACTAATTTATTAATTATCTTAAAATTGACAAGGCCTAAGCGACGATGCCACAAGAGTGACTCAGAGGTTGATGCTTTTGAGAGAAGACAAGTTGCAGTAGCCTTTGACTCATTTGAATTCATATCAAGAAGATATGTATCATGTTTCCTTGGAGCACGCATGAGAATTAAATCATCTAGAATGGCAATCTCTGATTTTAAAAATAAACATTCGTCAGATTTAAATAGAACAGGAATGTCTTTATATCAAATTTGAGAAACACTCAGAAGATTAAAAGCCAATTCAGGAACATGGTTGACTTTTTCTAGAGTAAAAGAACCATTTGTAACTTCTCCTTGTCCAATCATTTTTCCACCCTTCTTATTTCCAGCAAATGCCACATATCCTCCATCTATAATCCGATAATTGGTCAACAAATCCTTTAATCCCGTCATATGCTTGGAACATCCGCTATCAACATGCCACAAACTGTGTACAATCTTTGAAGAGGATTCCTGAAATGAATTAACAAATCACTTAGCCAGGAGTAATAGGGACCCAAGATTGAACAACTTTACTTTTTAAAGAGGCTGATTTTTTACAGAAGAAATTATTAACCAATTTTGTCAATTTATTCCCAAAACAATTCCTATTAGAGGATCCTTGAATCAATGGACAATTTTTGACAAGATGATCCTCTTGACCACACCTGAAACAATGAGGTTTGAATCTAGGTCTATAATGTGATGAGGTAAAAATAGGATCAATAATAATCTCCTAATCACATTCAGACAAACTAGAATCAACATCACTGAATGTCTCATACAACTCATGATGTTGTTGTTTATTTGAATCAGAATTTTTCTTTACAAAATTAGAACATGATTCTTCTGACAAATCTGTAAAACTTGTACCATTGGTACTGGTGTCAATGAAGACGAACTGCATTTTTCTGTTGATGTCATATTTAATGGTATGAAAGATGGAATAGGTTGAGAAAAGAACTTTTCGAAACAATTAATTTTAAGTTGCTCAGTTGTTTTTTGGAGAAAGATCAGATGCATTACATTCATTACGAGAACAAAAATCATCACTACCATGATTTGAAGTACAAGATGGAATAAAACTATCAAGAGAACATGAGACATTCAAGTCTGTTACATTTGAACTAGAAACAAAAACTGAACTTAAACTAGACTTATTATCTAAAACAAACTGCTGATTTTCAGGTGTACTAGAACTAGTGCATCCAAGCCCACTAGTTGGTCCATAGTCGTAGTCTTCACGAATGTACTTAGAGTTATTCCCGACCAAACCTGCAGACATACTGTCAGTATCTGATTTGATTAAATCATTAGAAGGATGAGGAACAGGCATAGGAGAATAACAGTATGTACTAGGAGGAGGATAAACCTGTACATTATCATAACCCAAACCTGTTTTAATTCTTGCTCCCCGTTGAGATTTACAAAGATCATCATGTTTCATTCCAGAAATAGTCCATTTATCTAACTTTGACTGAAGTTTGCTTGCTTCAAATTCAGCAAGAGCAACCCTTTCAGTCAAAGTATTAATCTCTACATTTCTTTCCAAACAATTCTTTTTAAATGATCAGTTTCTTTTAAAGCCTCATTTAATTTCACAAAATATTTTGATTCATTCATTTTAAGTTCATCATTAATTCGTTTTAAATCCTTTTTATTATCAATTAACAAACGATTAGCCTTATAAATCCCAAAAAGTCTAATTTTGCAAGCAGATGAGCATATATCCTGTATTACCTCATAAGGAAGTCCCATTACCATCCTTTCTGCAGCTAAAGCTTTATCGCACATACATACTGGAGTACTTGATTTCCTTTCCTCAACAGTAGCAGCAACATCATCCTTCTCTTTTCCTATCTTATCTTTTGAATTTCTTTCTTCATTTGAACCTGCAGTTTCCTCTTTCCCCTCTCCATCTGCCTTTTCTTCTTTCTCCTTTACTGAAGACTCGTTTTCTCTTTTGAATTCCTTGAACAGCACAAATCCATCTTCACCAACTTCCATTTCATTACCTTCTACAACCTCAGCAACTAATGCGTGATTTATCTCAGATCTTGTTTCTTCCACCTCTGCACTCCAATCAAAGTTTGAGATCAAGGCCGACTCCTTTTTTGAATTTACTTCTTCCTTTTCTTTCTCTGCTGTCAATCTTGGTACTCTAGTGTTACTAGGATCTGTGACAATTGGTAATGGACATTCACGTTTAAAATGTCCCAATTGTTTACAATTAAAGCACCTCAATTTTGACTTATCAAATCCCAGTTTTGAGGTAGATGATTGACCACCAAAGTTCTTTCTTCATGTTCTTTCCATGAATCTCCGGGCTCTTAAAGTTAACATCGCCATTTGCCATTGAATGTCAGTTTCTTCTAAATCATCAGGATCAACCTGATACATATCCTCCATAGTCATTCCTTTAGCTTTCAATTCTCCAGCAACAAGAGCTTCATAGCTCTGAACAAACATTCCAAAAAGAGCCATTGTTTCAGATGGAATTGAAGTTTCAGCATTGACCTTAGAATTTCCCAATTCTTTTCCAACATGACTATTACCACTCGAGAAATTACTTGTATTGCTCCCTCCTTGAATTGGATTTTGAATGTGAGAGTTTGCAGCGGATGACAACAAAGCAGCATTTTGAGAAAAACCAGATGTGGGAATCATAGTCTGGTTAAATTCTCTTCTTTTCATATCCAACTCAAAAGATTTCAACTTGTTAATGATATCCATCAGCTTATAATCTGTAAAACCTCTTTCTTGTTTAAGCATTCTCACTTGAAGACTCCACTGTGGTGGAAGAGAATCGAGAAGCCTATTAACTTGTTCACTGTTGGAGAGCCTTTCATCATACTTCTTCAGAGTGCTTGAGATGGTTAAGAAACGATTTGTAAGATCTGTCAAACTTTCATTCTTGTATCCTACAAATGAATTGAACTCCTTTTCAGCCTGAATACTCTTGTCTTTTACCAAATCTGCATTCCCATCATAGAATTCACAGAGAGCATCATAAAGGGATTTAGCATTTTTATGCTCTGCAAAACGGTTGTAGATGTCTGGAGCCAAGCAGAGAGTTAGAGCACCAAAAGCTTTTTGATCACGATCAATCAATTTCAGATCTCTTTCAGTATAAGAAGATGGGTCTTTGTTCTGAGAAACAACATCACCAACAGTAACTGTAGGTATGTGAGGACCTGAAATAATCGATTCCCATTGATTATGGTCAGTGTAGAAAAAGAAAGCTTTGAGACATCTCTTCCAATCTTCAAAATTATCTCCATTAATGAGTCTTGGAGGTCTATTAGGAGCAACACTTTCAAGATCAGCAAGTGTAAGAGTAGTTAATTTCGACATGATAGTTTCAGCAGAAATGTTTATAATTTCGCTGACAAATTCGCAGAAAAAGGTGACTTGGATAACAGTTTCGCTGAAACAATACTTTCGCTGACACTTTCGCAGAAGCAGACACTTTCGCTAGCAACTTCAGCAGTACTTTCGCTTGAACAGAGACACTACTTGCTTAGTTTCGCTGCTAACTTCGCAGAAAACAAGCTTGAACTTTCGTTCAGAAATAAATTCGACAGCAATTTCGCTTGTTGACTGGTCACAAACACTAATGAACTTTCGTTCAAGTAAGTAGTTTCGCAGAAATTCTAGAAAACAACTTCTGATCCACGATAACTCATAATTTCGCTGAAAGATGATGACAGTTTCGCTGTAAGAATAGTAGTTTCGCTGATCGATCTCAAAACCCTTTTTCACCTCAAAATCAATCTGAAATCATCCAAAACTCAACGAATTTGAGATCTAATGATTGTAGAATCTTCCTCAATCAAAAACAAGCATAATTCAATCAATTTCCATGCCAAAAACAGCTGATAATCCAATGAAAATTGATTGAAACTAGATATTGACCAAAACCATAAAAACTCAACAAATCAAGAGCACTAATGCTCTGATACCATATTGTTGGTCCATGTGATCGAATAACAGTACAATTGATGTGTTGAATTGATCAATATCAAACACACAAGCTAAACAACAACAATTGAGAATATAGAAGATGAATCTAACACATATTTGATACTCAAAGGACCAATATCAATCAATAACAACAAGCACAATCGTATTTCAGTGAGAAAACTGCTTAGAATTGGTAGCTTGCAACAGAAATCCACGATTAGGGTTTTGCAAGCTTGCCTTACAAAGTGAAATGACAAATGTATATATAGCAGTGAGGAGTTCTTCTTTCTTTTATCACTTAGGCTCATAGTTTCGCTGACAGTTTCGCTACTGGCGAAACTGTCATGCCGAAACTATAGTTTCGCCCGGCAGAACACAAGTTCGCCGGGTAAACCAAAACAGCAAACTGTGAGCGAATTTATAGATTCGCTCACAGTTTCGCTGGACTGCCAAAACTGCTAATTACTAAGAACATACAAAAGGAAACTAACAAAAGTCCTATTACAATGTAAAGTAAACAACTATACTAAGGTGAGTCCAACCTATCATGATCTTCAGACACCCTTCAGTCGCATGGCCTCAATGCGACTGAACATCATGCGATTGGACTCATGCGGATGAACATCTATGCGAATGAACATCCAGTCGTGCGTATGGACCTTATGCGGATGGGACTAATGCGAATGAGCACCTATGCGACTGATCTAATGGTAATGAACGCATGCGACTAAGCACTTATGCGACTGAACCCTCAGTCGTGCGATCCCCATGCGACTGGACTCCCAGTCGTGCGATTGAACCCTTAATCGTGCGAATGAATCCCAATCGTGCGAATGACCTTCAATCTCCCCTCATTCGGCCGTATGGCCTCCATTCAGTCGCCTAACCCTAGCTGATGCAGAATGGAGTTCATCCCGAACCCAATCTGCCATTTTCAGCCTCCAAGCTCATCCAAACCCATTCTAAGCCTAAATTAACCCTCCTGGACCTTAGGAATGCATACTATAACACCATACAAGCACACACAAGCCCGGAATCATACTCTAAACGCATCACACACATCACACCCCAAATGGGTCAAACACACACATACAAAAACGGGTTTTCTATGCTTTCCAGCCCCAAAATCGGTTGAAAACAAGTAAAAGTGGGGTCCTAGAACTCACCCAAACGAGCACAACGTCAAGGGCTTCGATTTTGGCTTGCTACTCGACGAATTTGGACACCCGAATCACCCGAAACACACCTTTTCTCTCTTCTTCTCCTTTCTCTCTCTTTGTGGGCTGAATTGTGGGGGTAGTGGGGAGGGTTGGCTGCCCTCACCCTACAAATATCTCCACATTTCCCAACTTTTCTTCGTTGGCGAGTTTGGTCCCTCGACTTTGAACTTTATTTCTTTTTCTTTCTTTGCCGGCTTCAAAACAATAAATATCCGGGTGTTACAAGTCCACCCCCCTTAAATAGGTTTCGTCCCCGAAACCTGTTATTCTTCGAACAAACGTGGATAATGCTGTCTCATTTCTTCCTCAGTCTCCCACGTTGACTCGGATCCCTTCCTGTGCTTCCACTATACACGCACAAGAGGAACCACTTTATTTCTCAGCCTTTTCTCCTTCCGATCGATGATTGCCACTGGTTGCTCCACATAATTGAGCCGTTCGTCTACCTCGATATCCTCCAATGGAACAATCATATCTTCATCAGCTAAGCACTTCCTTAGATGAGATACATGGAATGTCGAGTGAATTCCACTTAACTCATCCGGTAACTGCAGTCTATAGGCCACCTCTCCTACCCGCGCAATGATTCGGAAAGGGCCTATATACCGGGGGCTCAACTTGCCCCGCTTTCGGAAGCGAATGATACCCTTCCAAGGTGAGACCTTCAACATAACCCGGTCACCCACCTGGAACTCAATCGGCCTGTGCCGTTTATCAATATACGACTTCTTTCTATCTTTGGCTGCCTTCATGAAGGCTTTAATCTTTTCAAGCTTCTCAGTCGTAGCCTTGATTACCTCGACGCTTCCCAATTCCTTCTGACCAATATCACCCCAACAAATGGGTGTTCTGCATCTCCTACCGTATAGCATCTCATATGGGGGCATACCAATGCTGGCATGATAACTGTTGTATGAGAATTCGGCTAACGGTAGGTGGTCATCCCAACTTCCGCCAAAATCAATCACACACGCCCGCAGCATGTCTTCCAGAGTCTGAATGGTCCTTTCTGACTGACCATCAGTCTGGGGATGATAAGCCGTGCTGATATGTAACCTCGTCCCCATAGCGTTGTGGAATTTCTTCCAAAATTTAGATGTAAACCGGGTGTCGCGATCCGACACAATAGACACCGGCACACCGTGACGAGTTACAATTTCCTTGATGAACAGATCAGCCAACCTCTCAGATGCATATGTCTCGCGGATCGGTAGGAAGTGAGCACTCTTCGTCAAACGATCAACTATCACCTATATGGCATCGTACCCTTTCGGGGTACGCGGCAGCTTTGTAATGAAATCCATGGTGATGTGCTCCCACTTCCATTCCGGTATATCCAAAGGTTGTATCTTCCCATACGGCTTTTGGTGCTCGGCCTTCACCTGTAAGCAAGTAAGGCACTTACTCACATACTCCACCACATTACACTTCATACCCGGCCACCAATAATCCTTCTTCATATCATGGTACATTTTCGTGGCACCAGGATGAATGGAGTACCGAGTCTTGTGAGCTTCATCCATGATCTTCACCCGTAGATCCCCAAAACGAGGAATCCACACACGCCCGAATCGGGTTCTAACACCGAGTGTGTTTTCACCCAATTCCCCGACTAGACCTCTCATTCTTTCGGAGTTAAGATGATCTTCTTTCAATGCCTCATCTTGAAACTCTTTAACCTGCTTCATAACATCGGAGGTCATGATCAACTGATAGGCTTTCACCCGAATCGGCTCGGGCCTCTCTTTCCGGCTAGGGGCATCGGCCACCACGTTGGCCTTGCCCGGATGGTAGTGGATCTCATAATCATAATCCTTTATAAGTTCCAACCACCGTCTCTGCCTCATGTTCAAATCCTCTGCTCAAAGAAGTACTTCAGACTCTTGTGGTCAGTGAATATGGTGCACTTCGTCCCGTAGAGGTAGTGCCTCCAAATCTTTAATGCAAAAACCACGGCTGCTAGCTCCAAGTCATGAGTAGGATAGTTGACCTCATGAACCTTCAACTGTCGGGATGCATAGGCTATAACCTTTCCTCTCTGCATTAACACACACCCCAACCCCGAGTAAGAAGCATCGGAATAAACCACCAGATCTTCACTTCCATCGGGTAATGACAGAACAGGAGCTTGAGTCAATCTCGCCTTCAATTCTTCAAACGCCTTCTCTTGAGCTTGACCCCATACGAACTTCATCTCTTTTCGGGTCAACTTAGTTAGTGGAGAAGCAATCTTGGAGAAGTCTTGGATGAATCTTCTATAGTAGCCCGCCAAACCCAAGAAACTACGAATCTCGGATGGCGTCTTTGGTGACTTCCATTGCATAACCGCCTCCACTTTCGCCGGGTCCACCATTATCCCGTCGGGATTCACCACGTGACCCAAGAACTGAACTTCGCGCAACCAGAACGCGCACTTGGAGAATTTAGCATACAACTTCTCCCTTCTCAACGTCTCTAGAACCTCCCGAATATGACCGGCATGCTCTGCTTCGCTCCTCGAGTAAATCAGGATATCATCAATAAACACAATCACTGATTTATCCAACATGGGCCGACACTCACGGTTCATCAAATCCATAAAAGCGGCTGGCGCATTGGTCAAACCAAAAGACATGACGAGGAACTCGTAGTGGCCATAGCGCGTACGGAAAGCTGTTTTAGGAATATCTTGCTCCTTCACCTTCAACTGATGATAACCAGATTGAAGATCTATTCTCGAAAACCAACTGGCACCCTGAAGCTGATCGAACAAATCATCTATCCTCGGTAATGGGTATCGGTTCTTCACTGTCAACTTGTTCAGCTCGCGGTAGTCGATGCACATCCTCATACTACCGTCCTTCTTCTTTACGAACAGGACCGGAGCACCCCAAGGAGAGATACTCGGTCTAATGAACCCCTTATCAAGCAACTCTTGCAACTGCTCCATCAACTCTTTCATCTCGGTCGGAGCCAACCGATACGGTGCCTTGGCAACAGGTTGGGCACCCGGTATCAGATCAATCTGAAACTCGATCTCTCTGTCAGGTGGCACTCCTGATAAGTCTTCTGGAAACACATCTGGAAAGTCACACACAACCGATACATCGGCTAGTTGTGGGGTTGGCGTATCCACATCCTTTACATAGGCCAAGTAAGCACTACATCCACGCCTCATACACTTTCCCGCCACAGCCATCGAGATCACCTTCGGAATCGTAGTCACCCGATCACCATACACCGTCACTGAACTACCGTCAGGCGCCAATAACCGAATCATCTTCTTGCGACACACAATGTTCGCCTCGTAATCCGCTAACCAATCCATCCCAAGAACCAAATCAAAACCACCTAAGGCCATCACGAACGGTCTAACAGGAAACTTATGACCCTCAAGTTCCACATCACAATTCTCTATCACCTCAGAAATCCTGGTAGACTTACCTATGGCAGTTTCTACATCAAAGGGCGCATCAACATGTCTACTACTAACAGACAGCTTAGCATAGAAAGCAGTAGAAATAAAACTCTTACTAGCACCAGAATAAAATAACACAGAAGCTAAAGTTTGGTTCACCCGAAACGTACCGGACACGACATTAGGGTCCGTTCTAGCTTCCTCCTGTGTCATGGTGAATGCCCTGGCGCTCGCCCTCGGTCCATCACCTCCCGTCCTCTTCGCCCCTGAACTCTCAGCCCTCAGCTTCTTACAATCCCTGCTCATATGACCAGTTTCCCCACAGTTAAAACACTTGCCCGACAGACAATCCTTTGCCATATGCCCTGTCTTCCCACACTTGAAGCACACATTCAAACCCAGTCTGCATTCTCCCGCATGCTCCCTTCCACACTTACCACACCTCCTTGACCCCGCTCCCGGTGTGGCCACGCGGCGGTCATCCACCCGTGCCTTTTTATTGCCCGTCGAGGCATCACCCCGACCAAACCTCTTCCCGTTCCAGTTTCGGTCACCACCACCCTTCCTATTCGCTTCAACCACTACCACTCCCCTCTCGTCATAAAGTCTTCCGGCCAAATCGACCGCCGACCTAAACGTACTTGGCCGGGCGGCGATCATATGCCGGCGAACATCCACCGGTAAACCCTGAATGTACCTCTTGATCTTCCGAGAAAGAGGCGTCACCAACCGTGCCATCTCGTTGAACTTGGTAGTGTATTGCTGGTGTGTCATGGATCCTGCCTCCAGCTGCAGGAACTCCCTCTCAATCTTATCCATCTCTCTGTGAGGACAGAACTCCTCAATTACCATCTTCTTCTGTTCGGGCCACCTCATTCTCCCGATTGCCCGATTACCCTCTGCTTGGACAATGTTGTCCCACCAGCATAGTGCCGAGTCCACAAATGAATGGGTGGCAAACTTTACTTTTTGATCTTCCCGGCACTCGCTGATGTCGAGAACCGCCTCCATTTCTCTCACCCATCGGTGAGCAGCAGCAGCATTGCCATTACCGTCAAAAGTAGGGGGCTTGCATCTCAAAAACACCCCATAGTTACAGCCTCATGCCACTTCTCGCACAGGCTCCTCTTCCTCTTCCTCCTCATTATCGGAGAAAATCATTTCGGGCTCCGGTTGCTCCCCCGAGGCCCTATTTATCTCCTTCCTTTCCCCCTCCTTCACAGCTTTGATGACTTCGGTCACCACAGACGGTAAGATTGTCTGCATGACCTGATGTACTTCCTCAATAACAGCCTCCTTTACCGAGGCCCTCAAGTTTGCACTCTCATCCCTAGCTTCTGGATGAGGAGTCTCAGGTTCTGCAGGAACCTCTTTCTCAGCTCTAGGCCTTCCTCTTTTAGGGTGTGGTTCTCCATCAGGGCCACCACGGCCTCCACCCCAAGAAGCTCTAGAAGATCTACCACCATCCATTCTCTATCACACTGAAAGATTCAAACACCAACACGGTCATTCAAGGAAACAGCTCAGTTTATGTCAAGTATAGTAAGTCCCTAATTACAGTGGCCAGTTGTGATTAGCCACTTACTTTACTCTTCATACCCCAAGCATTACCTGTCCTGACTACATCAGTATTCAAATCTACATACAACACATAATCACATACCATGCGCACATAAAACCGGTTAACTTTAAGAAAATACCTGATGGCACGCAGCTACTCAGTTTGGCATCCCATTACCCTTTCGTCCCATTTTCAGTTTAAGTTAAGGTTTATTTTGAAAAATTACCCATTTCACTTAAACTTTGGCTCTGATACCAACTTGTAAGGCCCCGTTCCCGGGACACCTACAGTTGGTCATTCATTGCACGTAAAACATATAATTACGCTTGTCTCATAAAAACATTGCAGCGGAACATTAAAATACACTTTCATTTCCATATAAATGCTTTTGCAAGTTAATACAACATTCGTTACAAAATAGCTTGTTCGCATTACAATGCAAAAACATTAATCAAAAGAATGCCATCCCAAAAAGAGCTGAGTAGTTTCACGGTGCCATCCTCAGCAAACTTTACCTGCCAACTGGAAAACATATAAAAAGTCAGCGTTGCTGAGTGAGTTCTAGTTTTATTATAAAACATACTTTACTATCGCATAAAACTATTCGTTACTTATACATGATCACACATCATACGTACGCATAGAAAATATCATTATTATCTTCTTCATTCATTCATTCGTTCATTCGTTCCTTTTATCTTTACTTGCGCATCGGACATCATCCATACCAATACCATATGCTACAACCCAATTAGTCTCAGCTACCGGGCCGAAGCCAATAAATGAACAGCTAAACGTATGCCACGGTACTAGGGGTAACCGATCAGTCTTAGCCACTGGGCCGGAGTCAATAAATGAACAGCTAAACGTATGCCACAGTACTAAGGATAACTGATCAGTCATAGCCACTGGGCCGAAGTCAATAAATGAACAGCTAAACGTATGCCACAGTACTAAGGGTAAGCGGTAGAGGTTCTACATTAATGGTCAATCACAAAGAAGGACCTGTTATCCGATGCATGCAAGACGTGTCATTTCTTTCCACTTTACGTTACATAATACTTCATTTCATTCATCATAATACGTAAAGCCATAGGAAGGATAATCATACATCATAATAAGGAACATATCATACACATACATCATCATCATCATACAGGGCAACATCATACATACAAACAAGCATAAACATGCAACATCATCCTCATCATCATGCCCTACATGCTCTCTAAGGCCATAACAGTCACCTTACATGCTTTTACGAGAAACTTTACGTCAAAACTTACATCTGCACTTTCCCCTGAAAGCTAGAAGTCTAACTACACTTTCCTTTGGATGGAACAGCTCTATCCGTGCGTATGGACACCCTTCAGTCGCATGGCCTCCATGCGACTGAACATCATGCGATTGGACTCATGCGGATGAACATCTATGCGAATGAACATCCAGTCGTGCGTATGGACCTTATGCGGATGGTACTAATACGAATGAGCACCTATGCGACTGATCTAATGCGAATGAACTCATGCGGCTAAGCACTTATGCGACTGAACCCTCAGTCGTGCGATCCCCATGCGACTGGACTCCCAGTCGTGCGACTGAAGTCTTAGTCGTGCGATTGAACCCTCAATCGTGCGAATGAATCCCAATCGTGCGAATGACCTTCAATCGCCCCTCATTCGACCGTATGGCCTCCATTCGGTCGCCTAGCCCTAGCTGATGCAGAATGGAGTTCATCCCAAACCCAATCTGCCATTTTCGGCCTCCAAGCTCATCCAAACCCATTCTAAGCCTAAATTAACCCTCCTGGACCTTAGGAATGCATACTATAACACCATACAAGCACACACAAGCCCGGAATCATACTCTAAATGCATCACACACATCACACCCCAAATGGGTCAAACACACACACATACAAAAACAGGTTTTCTATGCTTTCCAGCCCCAAAATCGGTTGAAAACAAGTAAACGTGGGGTCCTAGAACTCACACAAACGAGCACAACGTCAAGTGCTTCGATTTGGCTTGCTACTCGACGAATTTGGACACCCGAATCACCCGAAACACACCTTTTCTCTCTTCTTCTCCTTTCTCTCTCTTTGTGGGCTGAATTGTGGGGGTAGTGGGGAGGGTTGGCTGCCCTCACCCTACAAATATCTCCACATTTTCCAACTTTTCTTTGTTGGCGAGTTTGGTCCCTCGACTTTGAACTTTATTTCTTTTTCTTTCTTCGCCGGCTTCAAAACAATAAATATCCGGGTGTTACAGACCATAGCTCACATCCTAATATATTATAAAAAGGATAAAAGGTACAAAAGTAGAATGTTACAGACTAATGATCTTAATCTACAGTTGACAAAAGTATGAACCTTTTCACCAACTTATCTAAGTTGGTTAGTCTTTAGAGATGGCAGCGAAGTTGTTCAGCTTTTGTCAAAAGGTTATCAAAGAAATCATGTCTTCTCTGTCTTCGGAAGAAATCAACCTTTGGCTTGAGAATACTTTGTCTCTGAAGCTTCGAAGACTTCATCTTTGGCTTCGGATGATTTGTTCACTTGGCTTCGGAAGATTTAACACTTAGTATATTTTCCTTGAGTTGTGTACCACTTCCAATGTAACTTTTCATTGTACTTCATGCATGCATGCTGAGAGCTCTTTAGTTGCTTTGGTTGCATTAGCCTTTAAGTGTAGACCTTACAAGTAACATTTGATACTAACTCATTGAAAGCATATATGTTTTAGAAGTAAAGTTTTCTCTGATGATGCTTTATGTAAATACTAGTCGTATAGATACCCAACATCGTTAGGTATCACTAATGTATATACACCACATAAAATGCTTGTATTGCAGAAGTAAAGTGACTCGAAAGTTAAATATGACATGAGTAATATTGACTCTATCATTTGAGAAACAAATATAAAGTTAGCGGTTTAGTTGAAATCAACGATTTAGGAAAATGGAGAATGTTATTTGAAACACTGATATATGTCTACTAACAAGTAATTATATCAAGTATCCACTTGCATATATTGCTTATATCATGTTATAGTGTATTTTTGTAACGTAAAACACAACAGTAATTGATTATAAAGACAATTATAAAAAGATACTAACCAAATCATATAAACTGATAATGTTAAATACAATTACTATAAACATTGATTAATATATTATCTCTAACAATTTTTTGCTAGGAAATTTATGATGAAACATAGGAATGATTAGCAAATATGTCTAGAGTGCATCTAGGACACGACCAGGGCTGTACCTATAGTGTAGGTATAGGGGGCACACACACCTCACGAACTTTTTTAATTGTTTATACATGATTTTATCTTAACCGACCCCATCAAAATTTGAGGCTGACGCGCATCAAATTTTTAAGACCAACCACAATTTGACATTAACTTAATAAATTTTAACACTGAGCCTCATTAATTTTTTAATCGACCCTATATAATAATTAAAAATATAGTATAATTGATTGGATTAATTGCCCATTTTTTAATAAAATAACTTTGTAAAATTCAAGTCCAAGTTTAATCCATTATATGAAAACAAATTGTTCAATTAATTTGAAGTGAAGCCCACCTACTAGGTTAGCTCAATTTATTACTTATTCAATTAATCATTTAATTATAATTCTAATCTTATTAAAATACTCAAAGGAAAATGTTGGATTGCATATTTGCATTATCAGCCACTATGTAGTTAGCTGCTAAACAGAATAAAATTAATGTATATCAATCTTCTGCCATTATTATATTCCGATTGAACAAACTTACAATTCTTCAAGTTGCACCCATTGCCACCGGAACAAACTTGGTGATTTTACACCCATAACATATTACTGAATTGCGTCTTCCTATAACTAAAATCTTCAAGTCTAAAAATCATCTATTTTTCCAAAATCCATAATTCTCATTGCATAATTAAGTGTTAATATGTGTTTTTAAGTAAATGAAGTATGTGAAGTTTGATCCGTGTGGTCCGATTTGTATGATAATTTGAGCGATAATTATATTTGTTACATTGAAAAAGACTTTTTTTAAATGTTTTTTCTAGATGATATAATGACTTGATTTCAAAGAATGAAACCCGTGGAAAGAACCGTAGGAATATTGTATCTCTATTATCCATTTATAATGAAGATTGAAGCACTTTTGTTATATATTTGACATTTAATTTGATCTAATCATTTTATTGTGCAACTCAACCTGACCCGACCTACCCGAATCGCACCTTGTTGCGGCCATTAACCTAGCTCGATAAGTCATTCATCATATTTATAGATGAAGTCAACATTGTGATAGTAAGATGACTCCCATCTATCAAAGAGATGGATAGTTCAGTCATATAAAATTCAAGTAGATGTGGTTAATAGGAGTATTTAGATCTGTTTTTTTAATTAAAAAAATTATATATGGGTTGTTGATACATAATAATTAGAGTAAATTACGCTTTTAGTCCCTGTGGTTTGGTGGTTATAACGCTTTTCATCCAATAGTTTAAAAACGCCGATTTAACCACTGTGGTTTGAAATCCAATTTCCCGTTAACTCCATCCAATTTCTCCGTTAAATTATTTTAAAATGACCAAAATACCCTTGGAGTGAAATTGTTATTATATTAAACCTCACTATATTAAACCTTAACCCCAACCTCTTTGTTGTTTGACCACATCTCAACCATCTCCACCGCCACTCGTCGGCGACCTCCACCACCCGCCGGCAACCTCCACCACCCACCACTCGCCGACAACCACCATCTAAAAGCAGCCCCTTTCCATCTACTCTCTCCCTCTCCCTCTAACAACAGCCCCTTTCCATCTAACACTACCACTGATGTCGTTCAAACCCCAGATCTAGAAGAGAAAGAGGGGCGTGCGTGGTGTCTTTGTAGCAAAAAAACATGGGAATGATTGTGTCATAGTAATAGGAGAGGGGTTGGTGGTAATCACCTGTGAATGAAGCTTACAAGTGCCTATCATAGTGTGAAAGAGGAGGTGGTGGTATAGATGGAAGTCTGGCAGTGGGTGTGTGTGTGTATGTAGAGAGAGAACATGGGGATGGAGGCAAAGGCGGTGGTGGTGATGGAGGGGGGAATAAGGGGCGGTGAAGAGGAAGTTGAGGTGGCCGGAGTGGATGATGTAGAAGGTGTGGGTGGTGTTTCTGGTGGAGAGGTCGGATTTGGCGACGATGGGCATACTAAGGCCCCAGGAGAAGCGGCGGGTGGCGTTGGTGGAGTCGGAGAACCAGAACTCAACGTGGTGGAAGCTTTTGACGGTGAATTTGTCGGAAATGGGGTTGTGGCAGATGAAGTTCTTGAAGCCCACGAGCTTGAAGGCAGAGCCAGAGTGGTCACCGGCGACGGTGGCTCCAGTGATGATGTTAGATTCCGTCCTTAATTTGGATTTTGATTCATGTTGGTTTGTTGCAGTAGGTGAGGATGAAAGTTTAAATAGATAGCGATGGTGGTGGTTGTCAAGTGGTGTATGGCGGTGCCTGTGAAGTGTTTCCGGTGGTGTGACGGTGGGTGCGATGGCTATCTGGTGATGGTTGTAAGGTGGTGCTTAGGTGGGAAATGGCTATGGTTTTATATAGAGAGAGAATAGAGATAGAGAGAGAGAGTGAGTGTGTGTTTATATAAATGTGTATATATCTGTATAGTTTTATACATTAATATTGAAGTAACAATTTAAGTCCAAGAGTATTTTTGTCTTTTTGTATACACTTAACAGAAAAAATAGACGGGGGTCAGTGTCTTGGACTTAATTGTGACAGAATTTAAACCATAGTGGTTAAATCGGGCGTTTTTAAACTATTGGATGAAAAGCGTTATAACCACCAAACCACAGGGACTAAAAGCGTAATTTACTCTAATAATTATGAGGTTCAAATCGTCATTGATTTTCAATTCCTTTTGCTTACAATTCATGCTAGCTTAGATATTTAACTTATCTGAAAATTAGATGTGAGCGCGATGTCCCCTGGGATCATAAACGATAGATGTTATGGCAGTCGAAAGTTATTTGTAATACCCTAAATTCTATCCACAGACAACAGAAAATTAGAACAACAATCAATTGTATGTTTACTTCTGTGAGAAACATGAAACTAAGATTGAATTTCATCATACTGATTGCAATCTTATGTTTTAATAGTAAAAAACAAGAATCAATTGTATGCTTTTTTTTCTCCGAGACATGAAGGTATATTGCTTTTCACTATACTCATTCCAATCTTATATTTTAATAGTAAATATTCCATGATTTTACAATGAGGTACGTTCACTATGAACAGGGAGAACTTACTAACAAAATGTTAAAGCCATTATGTCAAGTATACGTATGAAGTTATATGTTAAAGCATAAATTTGTTGGGAGCTGATCTTTGAAGTCATTCCTCTATGGTTCGGATTACATAGTTACAATACAAAAATCACATGTAACACATTACAAGGGGTCCCAAAGACCAAGCTTGAGTTCCACCCATCGGTTTATACATTACACCACAAGGATAAATCCACGTCCTTGGATCCAATGAGCCCCACAAGTGCGAACCAAGTTTAATTCAAATCAAATGGGCAAACTAGTTTGTCGTTTTCACACTTCAACAAGATTCTGTGTTTGATTATAAGGATGTACACTTTGTAGCAATGTGCATGAGCCACCTATCTAAAGGAAGAATTATTCCAGATCACTTGGAGCATGCTTTGCATAAACCAACAGATTAAAGAGTCCGAGGGGATCAACACCACGTAACAAAAACATACTATAGATCATATAAGTTATGCTCTTACATCGTACACCAAGTTCCACTCACCATATAATAATGGGAAGATAACAAGAATCTTTTGGACTTGTAACCATTGGCAAATGAACAATTTGTACTTTAAAATCCTCCCAAATGTTTATATGAAAAGTGCGAACATCATAAATAAGATATTCATGAAAGAAATGAGTTCATATAAATTGAGACATTACATCACAAGATCCCGATGGGTTTAACAAATGCAAAATACATGATCTGTGACACATTTTTACATTGGTATCCCACCATAGCATACAAAATTGATATCATCACCACTGTTGTCGAAACAGGCCATTCAAAACCTTGGAAATGTTAAATTTTTTGATGTGATGTAAAATACTGTTCTCTTTTACCTGATATAATAGACTGGATCAAGGGCCAAAAAGAAAACTACATCATCACAATTTCCTGCAAATTTCAACAGTGTTCTTTCTGTGAATTTACAAAATCAAAGCCACTAAAAATACTTTTGAAATTAAAAGGATTACCCATTTCAGTCCATGCTCCATGATGACTACTTCTCACACCTCAGGAACGAGACAACACCCCCTTTGAGCTGCATATACAAAAGCAAGAAGATAAGAAGAAAGTTCAGAATCATGTGAGAGGTTCATCTGTGGATAACCATGTACACAAACATTTCCATGATTTCTTCTTTTTTTTTTCTACAAATACTTTCAGTGAAAGGGGTATTTGTAAAAATGCCTTTTTCAAGCCTTGTAAAGCCAATTCATTCTATAATTATGCATTCTATAATTATGCATGCTATAGATTTCTTGGATCCTTGTAAAGCCAACTACAAATAATAATAATGAGACAGCACAGTCGATTCCTATGCTGACTAGATATGAATAACGTTTATGCTTGTAAAATATTGTTGCCTGTCAGTTTTTTTCAAAGTAAATAGGTTACCCATGAAATATGATGGTTCCAGTTGGGTTACATTTTAATATATGTTCTGTTTACTGTAATTGTGGTTTGGGTATTGAGTTATGCAAGTTTATAGATGGGATAATACACCCCTTCAGTCTCAAAGAAACACGATGCTTTCTATATGGCATTGCCCAAAGAAATGTTTCCTATTTGACAAAAGTTTTCTTTCCAGATTTCCTTCTTTACTCATATATACACACTAGAACATAGTAATCAAATTGATTATGGTCAGTCCACATTATTTTCTCAGTTTTGTATCGTTTGGGGATATTTCAGTTATTTGATGAAACCAAAAGGCTTTTATTAGCCTATATGTCAAGTCAAACATAGCAATCAGCATTTTCTTGGAACAACAGGAATGCCATTTATAGATATATACTTCAAATATAATCAACATACAATTAAAAATTTTGGCTTTTATGTGGAGTTTTAACATGGTTCCTGCTTTTCTTTTTATTTGTTTGGTTACCTGCTACCTTTGGCTTTAATAAATAACCATATTCTTTGTCTATATTGAAAACATTGGCACAAATGTTATCCAAAAACTATGAATCACTTTAGAAATACATATGTGAACAAACCTAGGGACAGTGCCACGACGGCGTGGGTCATATTCTGTAGCTTTTCTAAGAGCTCTTGCAAAAGCTTTGAATGTTGCCTCAATTATATGGTGAGAATTTTTTCCAGCAAGCTGCATTCATATGTTAAAGAGAAAATGCTTAAGAAAATATAATAATTAGTGTACAGAACAGTGTTAGCTGGTCAACCCTGCTTTACCCAGGTCATTTTGACCCATACAAAGAAATAACCATTTTAACCCAAATCCATTTTGACTAGTTATCTAACCCACTCATATTGTCATCTCTAGTAATTGGTTAAAGCTATCCGTATAATAAGTAAAATGCTAGTGTAGTATCAAAATTTATTCGCATTACCTGTCGAATGTGAAGCGTCATTCCAGATGTATTAACCAATGACTGGAAGAAATGCTCTACAAGCTGTTCTTAACAAAATTGTCAGTGCATAGTAGCATATTGATTTTATATTAGAAAGTAATTTACTTTTGACTTAACTTTATTAATTTTTGCACATATTTAACTATCAAAATCATCAATTTGACACGCAGATAATGAACAAAATGTACAAAAGCATCACAATAACTCCTGTTGGAGTGTACTAAAGAGAGATGGTTACCTGTGTGTCATATGTTCCAACTCTCTCAGTGGGAATTTGCAAGTCATAACTTAAGTGTGGTCGTCCAGATAAATCCTACATAAATTAATTCCTATAAAAGCAGATATATACTATTTGCACAAGAAGATAGATAAAGTTGCAAACAAAAATACTAGGACAGTATATGTGATATACATATGTATATATATACACACACACACACACATACATCCAGCCACATGACAAAATGATGTATTATACATAGTTCATGGTTTTCAACTATCAATTTGTCATTGACCCTTTTATTGTAAGATGGTAAAAGACTGATTGAATCTTATTGATAGGTTTGGTTACACTTGGTTTTAAAAAGCGAGAAGCGCACTGAGACGACAAGGTCTAAAACCGAAGCGCAAAGCGCAAAAGCAGAGGGCTTTTCGTATGCGAAGCGCTAAGTGTTTATATAATTTTTTTAATATAATCCTATAGGTTTTTAGCAAACCCACCCAAAATATAGCTATAAATAATGTTTATATATGCTTAAATGTATAAATTACATGTATGTATAACTTCTTTAGCAACATTTATAGCACTTTGAAGCAAAAAAAACACCCCCGTACAAGAATCGCGCGCCACGGAGGGATTTTTCCCTAAAAAATCGCACTTTTCTTGCGCTTCTTGTACAACATGTGCCTTGTGTTACAAAAAGCCCCGACCCTCGCCTCAAGAGTTGCCTTGCGCCTAGGCGCGCCTCGGGCGTGCTTTTTAAAACCAAGTGGTTACATTATATAGAGTTTACAATGAAACCCTAAAACCTAAACGGGCATGTGGGCTCAACCCTAATAATTTTCATTACTAAACCCAAATTATAATATAGTCTAATACTCCCCCGCAATTACAGCAGATCGAAACAATAAAAAATAAACAAAGAACAATAAAAATATTCTCTATCTCAATCACATCTTCGCCCACAATTCCATAATCATGCAATCTTCAATCAAAACCTTAAATGCAATCCCCAATTTTAAATGATCATGTAATATAGTCTAATACTCCCCCGCAATTACAGCAGATCGAAACAATAAAAAATAAACAAAGAACAATAAAAATATTCTCTATCTCAATCACATCTTCGCCCACAATTCCATAATCATGCAATCTTCAATCAAAACCTTAAATGCAATCCCCAATTTTAAATGATCATGTAATCCTACAAGAGGCATCCAATGCGACAAGTGTTCGTGGCGGTGGCGGACTGTAATCCTGTACGTGGAGTAGCAAAGGGACAACAAAAAAGAAAAAAAGGTGGCACCCTGCGACCATGGTCATGCGACTCATGTGATTGTGTGTGATACCAAAAGCCGTTGGCCGTGGCCAGGCGGCGTTCTTCGGTGGCAACGGATCATGGTCTGGCAAGAACAAACAAACAAAAAGAAACAAGAAAGATGGGATACCAGATATGAAACGAGAGACATACCCGGTGAGAAATCTTCATCAAATGAAAATCTAGGTAGACAGGTTTTGTGAGGAAAGAAAGATTTAGGATAAGTGGCTTGAATCTAAAACTGAGACAGATCGTTAGTTAGAACGTAAAAGGTAAGAAAACTAAAAGAAAAAGAAAGCGAATAGACAGGGCGGCAGCGTAGCAGCATGCCACCCTGTCTAGGGTTTAAACACAGTGACGACGGTTAGGATTTGTATTTTTGTGATGGTGCAGCGGAGATGGTAGATAGCCTAGGGTGGCTCTAATACCATGTAAGTTGGTAAACTACTAATTGAATCTTATTGATATGTTTGGTTACATTAATAGAGTTTACAATGAAACCCTAAAAACCAAAATAGGCCCGTGGGCTCAACCCTGATAATAATCATTACTAAACCCGAATAATAATATAGTATGATATTTACATGCATTGTATCAAATATAAGGCTTTAAGATTAGCAACCTAGAAGCTTAATGTATGAATGTTGTGGGTTTTATAGATAAGCAACCTAGAAGCCAGTTTCCAAGAGCAAAATGAGATCATTATGAACTTGCAAATTCAAGTAGAAGGAACCATAGTCACAGCATTCGCTCCCCCACCCCACGAATCGCGAACTGGATCGGCCGTACCGGATTCGGGTACATTCGCGTACCAATCGCCCTACGATTCGTGATCCGCTTCGCTATAATAGACGAATTCAATTTCAATGAAAACCGAACCAGTCTACTCCGATTCGCGAATCGGATCGTAGCGATTCGTGAATCCAATCAAATAGAAACGCGAATGGGACTCAAAATGGCATGTTTAGACTTTCAATCTTATTAATTAATGGTTGATTACTTTGATTGCTTACTCTACGTCAATAATTTTTTCCCGCTATTTAATAATGGAGCCAGTATCATTGCATCTATATAAATTGGCACCTACTAATCCACTAATTATCTTTAAAAATATAATATTGATTTTTTTTATAGGATACGGCGTACCACACTATATGGTACACCGTACCGCGTACCGAATTGGCGTTCCAAATGAACCTACCCCCTAGTGTACCGAATTTTAAAAATTGACGAACCGCGTACCCGTTTCTGTACCGCGTACCGAAACGTACCGCGATCCATGTGACTATGGAAGGAACCTATTACCTACCATACTTAAAAAGACTTTTAGGAGGAAGAGGCATGAATGAGACGAACTAAAAAAGGAATTCCAACTAATATACAATCAACAGGCTTGTTTTACTAAAAAAGTTTTGACTAAGGAGCTGCAGCGGCTAATCTTTGACCATCAACGCCATTACCACATAACAGCAGGCATAATATAAAAAGAGGGAGTTGTGTTTTTCCCATGACAAATCGTATGCTGCATGCAGGTAACAACACTAGAAAGTTGCGGATCTATTATCAAGCTTAAAGGGGAGGCATTAAGTTTGCATGCCAATAATACAAGTAGATCCAAATGCCATATAAAACCTATAGATATATAGTTCATTATTCAAGCGTTGTTACTGAATTTATGATTCGATAGTGGCCAAATTTTATCGCATACAAAGTGGTCTAGGGAGAGAATGACTTAGATGACATTTCAAGGTTACCCTATGAATCAAGAATCATTTCAATCAAAGCTCAAGCTATGAGTTTTCTAAGATTCATAAACAATGCAAAACCCGGCATATATGATTTTTTTACCGTAAAAGAATTTGCTACACATGCATGATTGCAAGTATCAGACCATAATCATATCATATACTCAATTATGCATCCAAAAAGCACAAAACTAGGACAAGCTAAAGATGCCTTGAAATTAGAGCAACTCAAGTTCATGAAGTTTGGATAAGAAGTCAAGAGTAAAGATGGTAATATCAATGTGACCTGGAGGACAATGTGGAAAGAGTTGATTTGATTTGCTTTTCCTACCTTAGAATTACTTTCCTAGTATTATCAGGTTAATTCAATATAAAATTTCTCATCGTACTCTTTTCATTATTGCTTCGAGAAAAAGTCAGCTTCTTTGTTGTTCTCAAATTTGGAGTTGTTTTATGGCCAGAGACCTTTGAGATCTTTATCAACAATTGTAATGCTTTTCTTTATTAATTGTTGTGGTGTTCTCTATTCTTTCAAATTTTGTTTCTCTATATCATCCATTCACTTCAAACTTCAATCGCAAAACAAATTTGTTTACACAACAATGCTGCGTGAATAAGCATAAGAAACATAGAAACCATGACACATAATTTTATCATGGAATCTAAAAAGGAAGAGAAAGGAAACATAGAGGAAGCAGAAACAGAAAATAGATAATTGAGACAGTGGCTAACTATCACAAAATAGCGCATGTATTCTTCTAGCATGCATATAATAGCAACATAAGAGTATGGAGGTTGGTAAAGCATAAACTACTACGCATATGAATATAAGTTGCAAACACAGATGACTGTCTACACTTCCAAGCTACTAACATGATGAAGACCAAGTTTGTTACCGATCCAATTATTCACACTAATCCTCAAATGTTAAAAGTCTATTCAAGAAGGGGCAAAGAGAAAAGTGGCTCGCACATGCCTCGGAAGGAAAGATACTATTAATAATAGCGGGGTAGGGAATGAGAGTTGGTTATGAATTTTGTTTCTTGTTAGTGGCTCTTGCATCATGCAAAGAGAGAGGGTGTAACCCTGAATGTACCTTTTGCTTTCATCACTTCCTTTTTTCATTGTAACTTCATGATTTCAATTGTTTACATTACTGTATTTCATTGTAACTTCCTGATTTCAATTGTTTACATGCAAAGAGAAACCCTAATTTCCATTGTTTACATTACTGTAGTTCGTTGTTAATTCCTATCATTGGTCCGACTTGCTTTAATCTACCATTTGTTTTTTGATTTGGATTCACAGAAACACACACAAACACATACTTGGACACCCAAGAATTGCACATCAAACAGATCCGGAACCCTGTTGTCAATAGCGGCTATAGGGACCGCTATAGCGCGCTACATAGCGTATAGACAAGGTGTCGCTATTTGTGAATAGCGACCAAATAGCGACCAGCGGCGATTTTTTATATTTTTTATAAATTTAATAACTATAAAATGACCCAAATAGAGTATTTTAGCTAATTTGGTGGTGTTTGCTCAAATTTTCTACTACTTCATAGCTAAACATGTTATTTATTGAATGTAAAACATTTCTTAAGGTTTCTACTACCTTATCACTAAACACGAAATAGCGAGCGCTATTTACCGCTATTCACTACGTAGCATATAGGTAGCTTGTCGCTATTTACCGTTATTCGCTATTGACAACTATGATCCAAAATGATGTTGCTAAAATTAAACGAACCTTAAAGGTTTTGGCGGATAATCGAGCGGGAATCGAGTAAGTTTCGCAAAGTGATGTTAGCAAGGATGAATCAACAAGAGAAAAATGTTGCGGCGGGGTCAACAGCGCCCGGTGGTTCTGGCAACGTCTTTTCTTCCTTTCGGACAAAATCTAACTCCCCTGATTCCACTTCAACCCTTCCCTGGGTGATTATATCATCCTCAATCACGTTTGCATGCCATGTATCTAGCCAAGGATGCGGAGGCGATGCTCTGGCCGACATCTGGTTCCACAGGGATGAACTGGTTCCGTTATTCATCTCCGTTGGGCTTTCCTACAACGAGGTCGAGCAATGGGTCTTCTCAGTTGGGCCGCTCGGAGCCCAAATTCAGTACCCTATTAAAACTGGGGATCGAGTTTCTTCTTCCCCCGGTTACACAACTCGTACTTTAGTGCCTCCCAAATTACCTTTCCCGATGACCAATTGAGAGCAGGTGGTTCAGTGGGATAGCGGGCTTCGTTCTTTATCTAAAACTGAATAGGAAGATCGTCAAAAAAAGGGTTTATGTTTTTGTTGTGGGTTGATGATTTCATGTTTGTTTGATGCTTTGATCCATCTTAGATCAATGATTAGTACACAAGCATGTTAAATTTGGGCCAGCTCACAAATGCTCTAAGGGTCTTACTTTTGGGCGATGATGCATACAAGCTTCCCACAGATGACCAGTTTCTCTTAACCGCTACTTATGCAACCACAGAAGTTCTGGCACCCGACGATTGTGGGTACTTGTAAGGATTTAAAGTATGCGGGCACCTTGGCTACTCATGAATCCACAACAACAATGAAAATTGGAAGGCGCTTTACAACGTATTCCGGTTTATATGTTAATAGATAGTGAAGCTTCCCATAATTTCATCTCTTGTCACTTAGTGGCAGCCTTGGGCTAATTTACCTCACAGTTTCCAGGGATCAAAATTAAATTGGGTGATGGTCATTTTGTTTTCGTGAACGAACAGTGCTTTAGGTATTCCGATAGCGGTGGGTGCTCACGAATTTCTTTTGGATGCATTGGTTTTTGATACAAGGTCTTTAGATATTATTCTAGGATTAAAATGGTTAAAGTCTTTAGAAGAGGTTGTGCATGAATGGCAAAATTCTCGGATGCGGTTTGTTTATCCAGGGGTTTTTGTCCGGTTGCAAGGGTTACGTATGGAGGATTCCACTCTTACTACCTCACATACATGGCTAGGTTTTGAACTAGAGTCATCTCAACTACCTCAGTCCTCTCCTACTCTTGAACTGTCTACTACACATGCCCCTCTTCCACAACACCTTTCTTCTTCACAGCATACAACCTTCTCTTTCCTTTTACACCAACATACATCCATTTCCAATCACCTTCTTCTTTACCTCCCAGCCATTTACATGATCATGTTATTACCTTATCTTCTTCAAATCCCATTTGTGACCGTCCATATTGTTACCCATATTTACAGAAAACTGAGATTGAACGTCAAGTTCAGAAGTTATAGGCATCGGGCACGATTCGGCCTAGCAAAAGTGCTTATTCAAGTCCGGTTATCCTAGTTCACAAAAAAATACAATTCTTGGCGCATGTGTGTTGATTATAGGGCTCTGAACAATGTTATTATCCCTGATAAGTATCCTTTTCCGGTGGTAGATGAGCTGAATGATGACTTACATGGGTCATGTTTTTTTTAAAACTGGTTCTTAAATCCAGGTATAATCAGATCAGAATGCACCCTGATAGCATTACCAGACCGTGTTTCGTACTCACAACGACCATTATGAATGCTTAGTTATGTTGTTTGAATTAATGAACGCACCCGCTACCTATGTAGCATAGGAACGAGTACAGGAGGGGGTTACGGGGACGGTACGGGTACAGGGAACGACAAATATCAAAAATTCTAGATACGGGTACGGCAAAGGTACACCCAAAAAATATAAAAAAATATAAAAATATATCAAACAATTTCCAAAATAAACATTAAAGTATCAAACAAATTTCAAAAACAAATTCCTTAAGTGACTAATTATCAATAATCAAATCACTTTCATATCCTGGTTCATTTAGTGTGAGATTGGAGGAGCCGTTTGTTGTTGTTCTTGTTTCCTATGTTGTCAAAGGCGCTAAGCACACTCAAGGTGCAAAGCCCTCACCTGTTGCCTAGGCGCAAGGCGCAAAAAAAATTGCCTGAGATAAGCAAGGCGCAATCATAAAAAGATAAGAAATATATATAGTCCGTATATAAAATCAATATTACTCTAGTAATATTTATAAAACTAAATAATTAGCAATTAAAATCATCTAACAAACATAGAAAAAGTACAACTGTTTTTAAAAAATAATCATATTAAAAGAATTCTAAGATGGGTACTAGCTCAAAATTTTAAAAATCTTTAAAGGAAAAAGAATTTTTTAAAATCTAAACCACCAATGTGGTGCATTGTCACTGTTGTGAACAGCTTTTTAGCAAAGTAGACCACTGAACCTACTTAATATACTTGGTAGTTGGTATTGTTCACTTTCTCATCTTCTACTTTCTATTTTCTTCAAGTTTATGCATTCTTGTAACTTTTAGGCTGTTGAAGTTAGATTTGGCCGGAATCTCACTTGAAAGTCCCCGGAATCGCGACCAAAACTCCCTCGAAACGTCCCTGTGCAGTACCCCCGAAACCGAAGCGCCCTAGAAACGTTTCTTAGGCGTTTCCGCTTCGAACAAGTAGCCGAAACGGGTACTGCATGCTTTGGGCCGCTTCGGTGCTTCTGAGCCCGCTACGTTTTGGACTGTCATGAACAATCTTTTCCGAACCTTTTTTCAACGAAAGGTGGTTATATTTTTCGATGACATTCTGGTGTACAGTCCCTCATGGGATGCACACTTCGTATCTCCATGACGTTTTTCAAATCCTTTTACACCATCAATTTCGCCCCAATCCTCAAAAGTGTTAATTGACTATTTGGGCCATATTATTGATGGTACGGATGTCTTTATGGATCCGAAAAAGGTGGGGGCACTTGTTGATGGGCCGATTCCAAAGTCTCTAAAAGAACTTCGTGGGTTTCTAGGCTTAACCGGCATTATCGGACGTTTGCCAAGAGCTATGGCAGCATTGCTCGCCCATTAACTAATTTGACCAAAAAGGATGTTTTCTTTTGACAACCTCAAGATCAAGAAGCTTTTGATCAGTTGGAACAAGATTTGGTAACAGCTCGGGTACTAGCCTTACTGGATTTCTCAACTCTATTTGTAGTAGAATGTGTGCTTCTAGCTGTGGCATTAGGTCTGTACTCATGCAACACCAACGGCCCAGTGCTTACTTCAGTAAAGCTTTAAGTGCCCGGAGTTTAGTCCACCTATGAACGTGAATTGATGGCCTTGGTGTTGGCTATCCAACATTAGAGGCCATATTTGTTGAGTAACAAGTTCAACATTTGCATGGATCAGAAGAGTTTAAAGTTTATGCTGCAACAACAAATCTCTTCTTCGGATTAGCATGAGTAGGTGGTTAAGCTTTTGGGCTACAATTTTGATATTCCTTACAAACATGGTCGAGAAAATCGCCCAGCCGACGCTTTGTCCTGAAGGACTGAATCTGGAACTTTTTTTCAAGGAGTTTCTTCACCTCTATGGGTCCAAGGGGCGTAATTGATTGAAGAAGCTTATTCGAATGTTGAGATCCTGAAAATTCTTCATGGTCGTTTAACTACTCCTAACAAATATCCACGTTACTCAAATAAACAGGGCATCTTGTTCTATCAAGACCAATTGGTCATTCCCAGCAAGTCACAGTTCATTCTGGCTCTGTTACATGTGTTTCATGTTACTGCCACAGGTGGTCATTCCGGGTTTTATCGCACTAATCGTCGTTCGACAGCCAATTTATATTTGTCAGGTATGACCAATACTATCAAACACTTTATTTGTGAATGTGATGGTTGTCAATGTTGCAAGGCAAGTTCTACCTTACCCGTTGGATAAATGCAGCCTCTTGACACTCCTAACGTAATTTGGGAAGACGTGTCAATGGATTTTATAGTTGGTTTACCCCACTTCAAAAGAGTTCACAATTATTCTTGTCATTATGGATCGTTTATCTAAATATGCTCATAATATGCTTATGAAACACCCTTGCACCGCTAAAACCGTGGCAGAGGCGTTCATTAAAGAGGGTGTCCATCATCATGGAATTCCTGAGTCTATTGTTAGTGACCGAGACCCTCTATTTCTCAACAAGTTTTGCAAGAAATTTTTCGATCCATGGGCACTACCCTCCATATGAGTTCATCTTACCGCCCTGAATCTAACGACTAAACTTAAATGATTAACCGTTGTTTAGAAGCCAATTTGCGTTGCTTTGCAGTGGATCAACCTAAGACATGGTCTAATCGGTTACCGTTGGCTGAATACTAGTATAACTCCACTTTCCATGCATCCACGGGGGCTACTCCCTTTGCAACTGTGTATGAAAGAAACCTTCCGACCAATTTTCAATTTATGCCGAGGGAGATAAGAGTTGAATCTATGGTTACCAAGACAAATAGCATGATATACAGACTATTATCATTCATTTCAAAGACACGTTCATACATACTTGGTTACCTTCTCAAGAATCACACTTGGGTTTACAGCTTCCTTTGTTTCTTATCACTAACAATTTCACTTAAATTTATAATCCGAATTCAAAAGGTAATGCAATAAATAACTAATACTATGGTTACCAAGACACATAGCATGATATACAGACTATTATCATTCATTTCGAATTGTTTTGTAATCATCAGCGACATCACCATCAGCATGACGATTTGATGGGGATTGATACCAAGGAATAGCAATTAACAGGGAATTGTAATGAAAATAAGGAGAATATGCTAGATGAAAACTTGGAAAAGAAGATACAAAAATGATCCAGGGCTATACCCTTACTCCATACCTCAAGTAGGAGCCACACTCAACAATTAACTCACACATACCTCACCACACATCATTCTCCCCTACTTATTCTCTCTCTCTCTCCTCTAACTACCTTTTAGCCACTTTTGGAATTGTTCCCTTTGCCCCTCCTAGAATAGACTTGGATTGGTTTGGTCCCCAAATTCGAACCACTATTTGTTATTTTTATTATTGTCTCAATGTCAATTATGCAATGGTGTAAAAGTCGCTAGGCGCTGCCAAGTCGGTCGACTGGAGAGTTGTGCGTACTCGTTCTAGGCGGGGAGTACTCGGATATGATAAATTATAAACAAATTTAATTGTAAGAAATTATACATATATCAAATATCGTAAGTTTATTAATATTTATAATAATGTATGTGAATATCAATATAAATTAGAAGAATCCATGTTCTAAATATGAAAATAATTCAAAAAATAATATTTATTCTATAATATTATAGACATAGTAATCATTTAATAGTTGTCTTCCATTGTATATACAAAAAACAACAATAATTTAACAAAAATCGATGAAAACAAGCGGAAATTGACGAAAAACAGTGAAAATCCGAGTTTTCCGAGTTGGGCCGCCTAGCTCCAAGTAGGGCCGAGTTGGGCCGCCTAGCTCCGAGTAGGTCCGAGTTGGGCCTCCTAGCTCCGAGTACCCCCCGATTTTGACCGAGGTTGACCGATTCCGAGTTATAGGACCGAGTTGTAGAAAGTCGCTTCGGTAAATGGCCGAGTTCCAAGTACTCCCCGATTACTCGGCCGAGTTGGTCAAGTTTTACAACACTGTAATTATGCAACTGAGACTTACCAAACTAACATGTACCAATGCCTCGTCAAGGGGAGCTGTGAAGTCACCAAATCGGTTAATTCCTTTCCTATCACCAAGTGCACTCAGCAAAGCCTGATTACAAGAGAGAAAAGAGTAAATGTTTCAAAATAATAACACATAAAAGCCTCTTATACTTCTTGAAAAGGATTTTTTAAATCGCATGTGCACATAATAATATTCCTTGATTGGTGAACCATTAAAGAATTATGAAGATATCAAATTCAGCAGTTATGCATTGTAAGATCATCGTTCCAATTATAACATATAAAAGCCTTTTATACTTCTTGAAAAGGACTTTTTAATCGCATATTCGCATGTGCACATGATAATATTACTTGAAGCTGAACCATTGAAGAATTATGAAGATATCAAATTCAGCCAGTTGTGCATTGTAAGATCACCGTTCCAATGGCAAGGCCAACATCTTCATTGGTATGATGGTCATCAATGTGAGTATCACCAACGGCCTTCACATGCACATCAAATAATCCATGGGAAGCAAGTTGCTGATATAAATGAACCAATATGAGCATTAGATTAGAAGATAATGTTACACCGACAATTATTAAAGTTAATAGGCTTTGCTACTCTCCATGAAAAAGCTTGTCATACTTGAACATTAAATGTCGGATGCTTGTACAAATAGATATAGAAACACCACCATAAAGGAACAATATGGTTGAGATATCAATTTTGTTCAAAAAAAATCCAAAAGAACAGTGTTTAAATCACTTCTGTATTAAATTTAAGCCTTCAACAAAAAGAAAAGAAATTTTCCAAAATGGGTTTAATTAGAAGGAATAAAAAACAAAAAAAACTATAGTCATAACTCAAAGGAATGTCAGAAGAGGTTTCAAAACCTTATTTCACCAAGTTTCAGTGATAAAGTAGTTTTCAAACCATTCAAGAAAAACTTTTATAGTCTATTATCTTTCTCTCATCTCTGAATTATTTCATTACCGAAATGCACCTCAATTGAGCAGTACTTTATATTTTTACAAGCATTACTACACAAGAACTTCTAAGAGTCTTGATTCAATTGATCACATGAAAACTAGTTCAGATAGAATTGCAGATCGTCCATGATCAGATAACATTTTCAGATGAAAATAACATAAAACAACAAAATCTAAAAGCTCAAAATGTTGGGAAAACAATATACTTACATCTAACATGTGATCAAGAAATGGAATCCCGGTGCTGCTGTCAGGTGAGCCAACACCATCCAAATTCAACCTCACCGCCACATTCGTTTCATTCGTAACCCTATTCACCGACCCGATTCGATCTCCAACTGAGAACCCGAAATCAAAATCACAGAAACAATGAGTGTAAGAAAGAACAAAATGGGCAAAATCATAGAAACAGTGACACGTAAATGATTGAGCCATCAACAGAAGAGAAACGAACCGGTGTCCATAGGAGGATCAGCGATTATCTGAGGGCCATGGCCCTTGACCATAGAGGAGGCGCTGCAGACTGTTGGTCTCTGTGGCTCCATGGGCTTGAGCTTATTACGTTGATAGATTGAAAAGTGTAGATGCTTATTAGGATTAAAGGGCGTGGGAAGAAGAAGAACCCTAGAAGATGAATTGCAGCGTACAACACAAGGGTGGGGCACAGAGAGCTCCATTACAGAAAGGCGAACGGCCGAACTTCACATCCACATGAGACAGAGATACTTGGGTTAAAAAAAGAGAAAAATAAAAGATCAAAGAGGCATACATGTATTTAAGTTACCCTTTCAAACCCCGTGCGGATAATGCGGCTATTCAATCAATTACCGTATAATAAATTTATAAGTGTTATAAATATTATTTATTGTGTTTATTAATAATTATATAGGCAATTACTTTATAATAAATTTAGAAATGTTATAAATATTATTTATTGTGGTTATCAACAATTATATACACAATTAGTCTAATAAATTTAGAAGTGTTATAAATATTATTTATTGTGGTTATCAATAATTATATAAATAGACTTTATTAGTGATATACTTACCATATTATTCAAATGGTTGTTGGAGTTTTGAAATGATTAAGTTTCCTACTCCTATAAATACTCTTTGTATTTTATTTGTAAACATCAATTAATAAGATAAATTTCTCTCCCTATATCTTTCTTTCTCATATTGTTGTTATTATGCTAGTTTTACAACACGTTATCAGCACGAGTTACTTTGAGAGTTAAATTGTATCATCATAAATCAACATAGATGTGACAAGAAATTGTTGGCAGGTCTTGGGTCGCATGGAATCACTTTATCGGCAATGTAAGGCCGTCGGGATCAACCCTCGTGAGACAAATAACCAATTTGAAACCTTTAAACCCATGATTTGATTTTCTTCATCCAATCAGGTAACAGTTGCAAACTTTCTATTTACATTTAATATTTAACTTGTAGATTTATATATCTTAATTAAATTTACGAAAATTTTAAGTTGTGGAGAACATGATTAAATGTAAAAGTGAATTTAGTAAGTTAAGCATCTACGAATTTTCTTTTAAAGCGTAGTAGATAAAACTTAAAGGATAAAAGAATTTTAAATACTGATGTATTAATTATTATTTTTTTTGTTTGCGTGAAATTTAATCCTCTTATAAGTAAAAGTATTACATAAATAAATTTTGATATGTGGCTATGCCAACCTTAATAGGAAAATTATATTTAATGAAAGAATAGTTGCCCTTACGTAGTTTATAAAGTTTTGTGTCACTATTTAATTTATTTATATTAATAATGTTGAATGGGATTCAGTTAAAATTTAGCGTGATATCATCGTTAGCATATTATAAAAATTGTAAATAAACCTCACAAATAAAATAACAAGAATAATATAGTGTTATTATGATTCCAGAATACTCTTCTTGCTTATTAAGATAGGATGAAGAAAAAATTATGATTCCTATTGTTTTTTTCTTAATTTTTTATTAGATTAAATTTTTAAACATAAGAATAAAGAATTTATTTTCCATGCTCAATCTTCAATAGACACGTTTGAATCAATCTATGTATTCGGTTTAATACGAAATCAAATCATCATCAAGGTTATAAATAAAATTGATTGTGGTATGAATAAATGTGAGTACATACTCTCTGCGTGATTATATATAAAGTAGTTCTAAATCAACCAATTCATTTTGATTTTACGTAATATTTATGGATTATCATAATTTATATTTCAATAAAGTGACAAATATTTATAGTAAGATATACTTGTGATTGGTTATACCAAAGACAAATTAATACATCAGTTATATATATTCAAGGGTAATTGATGGAAACAAAATTATACTTGTTATTTGGATGCTATACTTTGAAGTATCATTACTTCATATATTTCATTATTATTTATACAAGGTCGTATTATTCAATACCGAAAAGTCTTATATGACTCGGACATATAATTGTTTCTTAATAGATCTTATGTGATGACAAGATTATTCATAAGAAAATTTTGATAAAATAATTCTTATTGTCATACTTCAGTATGCTTTTAAAATATCATTATTATTACAAGAGTATGGAAATATAATGATCATGGAATTTTTTTTTAAATCTATTTAACTTTCTATATTGAATGTGATATATAATGATCATCGTAAATGTCATGATTATAAACATAATTAAGATTATAATGATGATCATGAAAATAATGAGATTGACCACCACATTGACAAACTAAAGAACTGATTGTATGAGAGGTTTGAAAGAATTTCATATCCATGAGTCCGAGAACATAATAAAAAGTCATAAAACTTGTATGGTTCTACTACATCACCTAAAGTGGATGTGGTTATATTATGATCGTTGTAAATATCATGATTATGGACATAATTGAAAACTTATAATGATGATGCAGGATCGGGTTTGTCACTTAAACACTTGTATTTCTCTCAAACTCACTTTGATACCAGCTGGAAACCTAAGACTAAAGCATATACTACAATGCTAAAGTTAAGGTATCTTAGATAAAGTATTATCTAAGATATGGTAGTCATGACATGTCCATGACTTACCTTTTGTCACCAACTAAAGATGACAATTGTACTAACATAAAAAGGTAAACAGTAGATTAAAGTATGGTCAACTACATGGCTTTTGAGAAAACGCCATGCAGTATCTCAGAGATTTGCAGCGGAGTGTCAGAGAGATCATACTTATGTCCACTGGATAATGGGAGTGTCTTCCGAAGGTTAGTTGGCTTCGGAAGAACAAGTTCTTCCGAAGCCACTTATACTTCGGCTTCGGAAGAACAAGTTCTTCCAAAGCCACTTATACTTCGGAAGAGGCTTCTATACTTCCGAGGCTTTGAGGACTTCTGTACTTCGGAAGTTGACTTCAGATCTTTCTTTCTAAGTCTTGATCTTCGGAAGTAGATTCTTTGTCTTCGGAAGTTGGAGTTTTCCTTCAGAAGTGAGTTTTACACTTTGTCTTCGGAAGAGCTCCTTCTTCCTTCGGAAGTTCCATACTTAGCTTCGGAAGTCCTTTGTTTGTTGTACCAAAATCTTCTAAGTGACTTGGTTTTGGTTGCACCAGCCTTTCTAGATCCAACAGATGATCATAAAATAATGAGATTGACCACCATAGTGGCAAACAAAGGAATTGAATGCAAGAGGGTAAAATAAGCAATATATACAAGTACTATCCATGATAGTATGAGGTGATAATAACTCCTCTCTCGTATTTTCTATATTGTAAGCATAATTACGGACAAAGCATATGTGATCATAAGCAAAGATTTTTTGATTGTGATTAATAACTGGCATGACCGGTTAGATCACATCGAGTCAATGATAATGTGAAAAATTTTAAAGAATTAAAATATTATTCCTGGTAATTAAGCAAACAATGTTTGTTGTCAAAGGAAGTTGATTAGTTTACCAATCAAAGTAAGGTATGGTTCTCTTAAAATTCTGGAAGTTATAAAAGATACATATATCCTAATACGGATATCATTTAGTGTTTAAGATCGATGCATCGTCTAAATGGTTATCAAATTCACAACTTAAAATTGTATGTTTATTGCTTAGCTAATGAGATAGCAAGCATATTATTCCAGACTATGATATAATTTTTGGTAGAAATGGTGACTTTAATTAACAAGATATTAATGATTATTTGAGTAAATGTTGAACTTTCAATTGCTTAAGTTTGCGCACAAATTGCGTTGAGACGACCACTCAATTGATTGCAAAGCCAATGATCATGAGAGCAAATGTTCATGTTTGTGAACATGTTATTTTACATGTAAAAACATTAATATACATCAAGCCAAGAAGTTATAAGACTTTCTTCCTATTAAAGTTGGGTTTTAGTCAGAAACCAAATAGATCTCATCTGAATTGCTTTGGTTGTGTAGTATATATTGCAATTGTTCCATCACAACTCACAAAGATGAAAGTTTAAAGAAAGTTCGGAATATATCATGGGCATGCATAATATCTATAATTAAAATATAGAGCCATTACCAATTAGTTTGTCTATGGCTCAATTTATTGGTTATGCATTTTGATTAATCAATATTTCCAACATTTAGGGGAGATAAAAAGTAGTTGGATCGTAAAAAGTTATAATGAATTATCAGTATATTAGCTTGATCCTCAAACAAATAGATAAGAACCAAAAGTTCGAAAGATAATTCATTAGTGAATCAAGTACCAGTTATAATCATTAACCTGTAAAGAGTGATAAGTCACATATACTAACTACTAGTGCTCAAATTAAGATTTATATTGATAATGAGTGTGTGGCACGTTTGAATCGTGGTAGACTGGTCGATTCCATGAATAAAAATCTGTAAGGCCCCGTTCCCGGGACGCTTACAGTTGGTCAATCATCGCACATAAAATATATAAATACATTTGACTTTTATAAACAACGCAGCGGAATTATCAAAATAGACATCTCATCTCATTATAAAAGCTTTTGCAAAACAATACATCGTTATCAAGTTACAAAAATATATGTTGCATTACATCACAAAATCATTATAAAAGTGGATGCCATCCAAAAGAGCTGAGTAGGCGCCTCGTGCCATCCTCAGCAACCATTACCTGCCAACTGGAAACACATAAAAGTCAGCGTTGCTGAGTGAGTTCTAGTTTTACAATAAAACATACTTTTCTTTCATTAAAACCGTTCTTTACTTTCATGAGATCATACATCATACGTACACATAGATAATATCATTATTATCTTCATCATTCATCCATTAACTTTCTTACTTTCATTCATTCGTTCATCATTACATTTTTCCTTTCCGTCACAACCATGAACTTTTACCCTTCCATCTGTTGGTACTGGGCCGAAGCCTATCATAGACCTTCATCACGGTGCACAGCACCTCATGGCCACAGTACCGAAGGTAAAAATTCAAGTATACCATTGTCATGCGCTATGCCCTTCCGTCCGTTGGTACTGGACCGAAGCCTATCATAGACCTTCCATCACGATGCACAACACCTCATGGCCACAGTACCGAAGGCAAGCAACAATGGTTCTATACAAATGGTCAATCACAAAGAAGGACCCAGATTTGCATCTTTCTGGGGTAGCTAACCCGCACACCGTTGGGCTAACACCCTACAATGAGGCGTGTCCTGACATCCAATGCTTGCAAGACTTTTGTTACATTCCATCGCTTATTAATGCATGCATTCATTCATCATGTTCCTCTTTCATTATCTTCCACTTTACGTTACATAATACTTTCATTTCATTCATTGACATTCCACATAAAGCCAAGGGAAAATATTCATACATAGTAATAAGGAACATCAATATACACAGTCAACATCATCATACAGGGCATCATCATACATACTTAGCATACATCATGCATAATCATACAACATCAGACATCATCATCATGCCCAACATAACCTCTATGGTCTTAAAAGTCAACTTACATGAACTAGCGGGAACCTTTCACGTCAAGACTTACATCTACACTTTCCCCCGAAAGTTAGTAAATAAACTATGTTCTTTCGGGCGTATGAGCCCTACTTGGACGTATGGACACCCTCCGCTCGCATGGCCTTCCAGGCGACTGAACACTTAGGCGAATGGACATCAGGCGAATGGACCCTATGCGAATGGACCTATGCGGATGGACCTATGGGCGAATGGAAACCTATGCGTATGGACTCTCAATCGCATCACCTCCATGTGTATGGCCTTCAGTCGCATGAATTTAGACGCATGGGCTTCAGTCGCATACCCTTCGTACGAATGGACCTCAGTCGCATGGCCTCCAGGCGCATGGACCTCAGTCGCATAACCTTCAATCGCATACCTTACAGGCGCATGAACTTCAGTCGTATGACTTCCATGTGTATGGACCTCAGTCGCATGGCAATCGTGCGCATGGACCTCAGTCGCATGCCATTCGGTCGTATGGCCTCCAGTCGCATGCCTTCGGTCGCCTAGCCCTAGCTGATGCAGAATGCAGTTCATCCCGAACCCAATCTGCCATTTTCGACCTCCAAGCTCTTCCAAACTTATTTTAAGCCCAAATCAACCATCCTAAACCTTAGGAAAACATACCACAACACCATCCAAGCACACACAAGCCCGAAAACAAACTCTGCTCGCATCACACACAAACACATACACATGGGTCAAACACACACATTTCAAAAACGGGTTTCACTATGTGTTCCAGCCCCAAATCAGTTGAAAACATGTAAAAGAGGGGTCCTAGAACTCACACAAACGACCCCGATGAGAAGAGCTTCGATTCAACTTGCTACACTTCGATTTTCGCGCTCGAATCCACCCAAACCAAGCTTTTTCTCCCTTTTCTCCTTCTCTCCTCTCTTTGGCTGAGTTTTTGCAAGTGTGGGGTGGGTGTGGGCTGCCCTCCCCTCTTATTCCTCTACTCATCCAATCTTTCTCTCGTTTTGGCGAGTTTGGTCCCCCGACTTTGGATTTTATTTCTTTTTCTTCTTTCGTCGGCTTCAAAGAAAATATCCAGGTGTTACAAGTCCATCCCCTTATATAGGTTTTGGTCCCCGAAACCTGTTATTCCTCAAACAAACGTGGGTAATGCTGCCTCATTTCCTCTTCGGTCTCCCACGTAGACTCGGATCCTTTCCTATGCTTCCACTGTACACGCATAAGAGGAACCACTTTATTCCTCAGCCTCTTCTCTTTTCGATCGATGATTGCCACTGGCTGCTCCATATAATTGAGCCGTTCATCCACTTCGATATCCTCCAGTGGAACAATCACATCTTTATGCGCTAAACACTTTCTTAGATGAGATACATGGAATGTCGGGTGAATTCCATTTAACTCATCTGGTAATTCCAGTCTATAGGCCACCTCTCCTACTCGAGCAAGGATTCAGAAAGGCCCTATATACCTTGGGCTCAACTTGCCCCGCTTTCTGAATCGGATGATCCCCTTCCACAGTGTGACCTTCAACATAACCCGGTCACCCACCTTAAACTCAATCGGTCTGCGTCGTTTATCAGCATACGACTTCTGTCTATCTTTGGCTGCCTTCATGAAGGCCTTGATCTTTTCAAGCTTCTCAGTCGTAGCCTCGATTACCTCGAGGCTCCCTAACTCCTTCTGACCAATATCACCCCAACAAACGGGTGTCCTGCATCTCCTACCGTATAGCATCTCATAAGGGGGCATACCAATGCTGGCATGATAACCGTTGTTGTATGAGAACTCAGCTAACGGTAAGTGGTCATACCAACTTCCTCCAAAATCGATAACACAAGCACGAAGCATATCCTCCAACGTCTGAATGGTCCTTTCGGACTGACCATCTGTCTGGGGATGATAAGTCGTGCTGATATGTAACCTCGTCCCCATCGCGTCGTGGATTTTCTTCCAAATTTTAAATGTAAACCGGGTGTCACGATCAGACACAATAGACACCAACACACCATGACGAGTTACAATTTCCTTGATGAATAGATCGGTCGACCTCTCGGATGAATATGTCTCGCGGATCTGCAGGAAGTGAGCACTCTTCGTCAAACGGTCAACTATCACCCATATAGCATCATACCCTTTCGGAGTCTGTGGTAGCTTCGTAATGAAATCCATTGTGATGTGCTCCCACTTCCATTCAGGTATATCTAAAGGTTGGATCTTCCCATACGGCTTCTGATGCTTGGCCTTCACTTATGAATAAGTAAGACATTTACTCATATACTCCACTACGTCACGCTTCATACCCGGCCATCAGTAATCTTTCTTCATGTCTTGGTACATCTTTGTAGCACCGGGATGAATAGAGTATCGAGTCTTGTGAGCTTCATCCATAATCTTCACCTGTAGATCCCCAAAACGAGGAATCCACATTCATCCAAATTGGGTTCTAACACCAAGTGTGTTTTCACCCAACTCCGCGACCAGACCTCCATTCTTTCAGAGTTAAAATGATCTTTCAATGCCTCATCTTGAAACTCTATGACTTGCTTCATCACATCCGAGGTCATGATCAACTGGTATGCTTTCACCCGAATCGGTTCTGGTCTCTCATTTTGGCTAAGGGCATCCGCCACCACGTTGGCTGTCACACCCCCGCTAAAAGCGGAAACACGGGGATGTAACGAGATCGGGATCGTCATAACACATGGTAAGCAAAGAGATGCAATATAAATAATGATGACAAGCGTGTCATGACGACACCCGACAACAAGGGGACTTGTGTCGTGTTTAGTCAATGTTCACGACAACATAGCCATAAGCAACATGATAATGATACACATAATCACATAAAGATGAAATTGTAAATGTTAATTCCCACAACCCGGCAACAAGTTTCAAAAGATGATAATTGTTTACAAATGTTAACATTGTTCAGAAAGATTGTTTGTCAAAATATGTTAAGTCTCAAAAATGCATCCTAGGGTCTCCACTAAGGCAGCACACCTAGATTCCTGGACTTGCACGATCACCTGAAAAGATATGCTTAAAACGGTCAACATAATTGTTGGTGAGCTCGCAGGTTTAAGTATTAAAATGTAAGTGATGCTGTATAATGTAAGCGTAATGGAATACCGTGAATACAGTTATATACACAAGTAAAATCACATGACATGAGCTTTGCAACCAAACCTAGCGACGTACACAAAGAAATTGTCGGCATATATTCACCCAAGGGCCCGTTCCTGGCCACTGATGGTACCAACTAGTATACCATCGAACGAGGGTGGGGGTGTCAACCCAGTAGTACTACCAATACCTAACCGTCGGTTCCCACACTGGAATTAAATAGTTGCAAAGATAGAACCACACAGCAGACCCAAGCATGTATCAAATAGTACTTGCAACACAGTATCACGTTGATTCCTTGTATGTAAAATGTATGTAAGTTGTACAGCATTGAAAATGTGTAAGCATACTTTTCCCCCAAGTTGTAAATGATTGAAATATTGTATAAATGGAAAAAGGGGCCACGAAACTCACTTGTTAGGTGGTAAGTATGTATGATCGATGTAATCCCAAATGTTGAATGCAAATGAACAGTCAAACACCTATTGACAGTTATTGTTAAGCATTAATGATATGATATACAAGCGCGTAATAATGATAGGTTGGTTCGGGTCGTATCGACTGGGTTGCGTGTAACTCACACATACTAGACCTTATGTAGATCCAAGTACAAGACATTGTCGCCATTGATGATGATATTTGAGTGAAAGTCTCATTGTTATTGAAGAAGTATTGAATATGTGTCCATAGTTATAAGTCGGTTGATCGTTGTAAAACGTTAGTTTAATTTGGTTAAAATAGTATTTGTGCCCTTTTTCATGTTGACTTTAATCTTTGTGGCCGAACAATGGCTATTGTGTTAATGTTACCTCAACATCACACGTCATACTCACACCACGCACAAAGGAGATCAAACACAACAATTTCAGTCGCATGACAAGGCCAGACGCACGACTCAACCTCCATTCGTACGAGTCAACCCTCAATCGTGCGAATCAGCTTCATTCGTGCGATTGAGCCTTCATTCGTATGTCTGGCATTCAGTCGTACCACACAACACCCAATCGCACGACTCAACCTCCATACGCACGAATCAACCTTCAATCGTGCGAATTAGCTACTTTCGTACGATTGAACCTTCATTCGTGCGATTGGACTCCAGTCGTGCGAATCACGCATAATCGCACACATTCAGTCGGTCACCTGACTCAATCGCACACAAACATTCATACGCATGACTCAATCGCATACACTCATTCGCACGCATGATTCAACCGCATACAAACACTCAGTCGCACGACTCAGTCGCACGACATGCCTAGTCGCACAACTCAGTTGCACGATTGACTCAGACGCATGATTCAGTCGCACGACCCACTCGGTCGCACGGCTCAATCGCATGATAGACCCAGTCGCCTGAACTGCAGAATCGCGATTGTGGTCGGGCTGAGCAGCCCCCGAGCTGCTCTAAACACGGGTTTTACACCACAAGGACTTCCAGAAACACTCAACAAACATACACAAACATGAAACACAAGCAAAAAGACCTCACACGCACCCATACGACCTTGTGTGTTCGGGTTGAACCCGAACACCCGAAACCCTAGATTTGGACAGCCGTGAAAAGGCAAGAAAATGGACAACCAAAGTCGTCTACCTGCTAGAAACGAGTAGTCTAAGCTGTAGATGAAGTCTAGACGACGAAAACGAGACCACACAGGTAGGATTCGGTGCTAGAATGAAGAATATGTGTGTGTAGAGAGGATGAAGATGAAGAAGATGGTGAAAATGAAGATTTAGGGCTGGTATGGGGTATTTATACCCAACCCAAGTTTGCAAAATTACAAGTGTAGTCCCTGCACTTAACCCCCGAGTTTTCCCAAATTTGGTTCGGTTGAAAAACGACTTTATTAGATGTTTCATATTATTTGTAAAAGCGCATTTAATGTTATTATGACTTAAGAAATGGTTATGTTAAAAATATTTAATATATATATAAATGATATATATTTAATGGTTTCGAAAATGAAAGTTTTAAAAGTCTTTTAAGGTTAACATATGATTATAACGAATACACATACAACGATAAATATGCACACATGATATCCACATAAAGAGTCGAATAAGGATGAGGAATGATCGATCAAAGAATAGATAACGGAGAATCACGTTAATTGACGGACCTTAAGGTGACGGATGTCACAGTATCCCCCAGTTGAGAGAATTTCGTCCCAAAATTCAGCTGGAGTTAGGTCCAAGAGTGTCATCCTCGAAAAGAAGTGGATATTTGAGTTTCATCTGATCTTCTCATTCCCATGTAAACTCTGGCCCTCGCTTTGAATTCCACCTTACGCGAACAATAGGTATCCTACTGCGCTTCAGTTGCTTGACCTTTCGATCCATGATCTCAATGGGTTCCTCAACAAAATGAAGCTTTTCAGCAATCTTGATTTCCTCGATTGGCACGTGAAGGGATTCATCGGCCAAACAATTCTTGAGGTTTGACACGTGAAAAGTATCATGCACACCGCTATGTTCTTGTGGCAACCTTAACCGGTAAGCCACTGGACCGATTCTTTCAGTGATCTCAAATGGTCCAACGTATCTTGGGGCTAACTTCCCTTTCTTTTCGAATCGAACGACTCCTTTCCAAGGGGAAACTTTGAGTAATACACGATCCCCAACATTGAATTCTAGAGGCTTCCGACGATTGTCGGCATAGCTCTTTTGGCGATCTCGCGCGACTTTAAGTCGATCTTTGATTTGGAAAATCTTGTCTGTTGTTTCTTGGATGATCTCTGGGCCTGTTAGCTGACTTTCACCAATTTCGGCACAACAAACGGGAGATCTGCATTTCCTTCCATATAACGCTTCAAATGGAGCACATCCAATGCTTGTATGGTAGCTGTTGTTGTAGGAGAACTCAATCAACGGTAGATGAGCATCCCAACTACCACCAAAATCGATTACACACGCTCTCAACATGTCTTCTAGTGTCTGTATAGTTCGTTCACTTTGGCCATCTGTCTGAGGATGATAGGCTGTACTCATGTCTAACCGAGTGCCTATCGCTTTCTGTAGTGTCTGCCAAAATCGTGAAGTAAATCTACTATCACGGTCGGATATGATTGACACCGGCACCCCGTGCCGTGTCACGACCTCTTTGATGTACAATCTCGCCAACTTATCCATCTTATAATCTTCTCGGATAGGCAAGAAATGTGCTGACTTTGTCATTCGATCAACAATGACCCATATCGAGTCATGACAACTGCTTGTTCTAGGGAGTTTGGTAATGAAATCCATAGCTATGTTCTCCCATTTCCACTCGAGAATTTCAGGTTGCTGTAATAATCCCGATGGTTTCTGATGTTCAGCTTTAACTTTCGAACACGTCAAGCATCGGCTGACGTACAAGGCAATGTCCTTCTTCATGCCTGGCCACCCGTATAGATCCTTAAGATCGTGATACATCTTGTCTGCACCAGGATGAATAGAATATCGTGTCTTGTGGGCTTCATCCATGACTAAGGTTCTATCACCTCCCCATTTGGGTTCCCATATGCGATCCATAAAGTACTGAATACCGTCATCCTTGCGTATCATCTGTTTGTCTAACCCTCGGAATTCTTCTCCCGTAAGGTTTTCTTCTTTCAATGCCTCACTTTGTGCAATTTGGATCTGAGCTTTCAAGTTGGTTTGAATGTTAATCCCAACGCTCGTGCACGTAGTGGTTTCACACGTTCTTTACGGCTTAAAGCATCAGCTACCACGTTAGCTTTCCCCGGATGATACCGGATTTCACAATCGTAGTCACTAAGTAGCTCTACCCAACGTCGTTGGCGCATATTGAGTTCCTTCTGATCCAGAATATGTTGGAGGCTCTTATGATCGGTGAAGATGATGCATTTGGTTCCATACAGGTAATGCCTCCAAATTTTGAGTGCAAATACTACAGCCCCCAACTCAAGATCATGAGTGGTGTAGTTCTTCTCGTGCACTTTAAGCTGTCGCGAAGCGTAGGCAATCACCTTATCCTTCTGCATTAGTACACATCCCAATCCTTGATGTGACGCATCGCAGTATACCACAAAATCATCTGTTCCGTCTGGGAGAGACAATATAGGCGTGTTGCACAACTTCTCTTTCAACGTTTGGAACGCTTGCTCTTGTGCATATCCCCAGTCAAACTTCTTGTCCTTCTGAGTAAGCAGGGTTGCAGGACCGTTTAAGGGCTTAAGCACAATTACAACACAACAACACAATGAGGAGATTAACTAAGCTCTAATCAAACAGTGAACTGGGTAACCAAAGGTGATACAAAGAACACAAGTAAAGCAAGAGACAGAACAAGAGAATATGGGTTTCAAGGAGGCAGTATATTGCTTTCTCAAGTTCTTTTACAAGTGTTACAAAGCATAAAGAAAAGATACAAGAACTTGAAATACTTATACTACAACCTACAGCCGGCTATACTTTGAAAGCCAGCTGGATACAATTGACTAGACACTAACAAAATCAATTGTAGGATCAAAAGACATATCTGTCTTTTGACCTTGTGACTATGACATGCCATAGCTCACATCCTTATACAATACAAAAAGGATAAAGTACATAAAGTGGAAAGTTGAAGACTCAAGACCTCAATGTACAGTTACCAAAAGCAAGACCCTTTTCACCAACTCATGTAAGTTGGTGACTTTACAGAGATGCAGCGGAAAAGGTGCTTTATGGAACAGTACATCAGATAAAGCATGTGTACTAAAAGTCTTCGGAAGAAATCTGTCTTCATAGGTTGAAGCTTCGGAAGACTTTGTCTCTGAAGCTTCGGAAGACTTCATGTTTGGCTTCGGAAGATATTGGTCTTGGCTTCGGAAGATTTTACACTTAGAGTATTTTCTAATGCTTTGTGTAAAACTTCCGAAGCATTCTTCACTTCAGTACTTAGTGCATGTTGCTGAGACACTTAGGCTGTTTTGGGTTGCATCAGACTTCAGGAATCCTTACAAACTCCCCCTAGGCTGATGCTACCAAAACACTTGGAAGATCTTCAAATGTTGGTAGTCTTCAGTACAATCAGGACCATTCCTTTCTTCATGAGATGGTCAGGATCATCAAGACTTTCATAGTATCTTCTCATCTCAAAGAGATCATGCAGAGGTAAGTTGATTATGTCTTGCCATGAGTAGACATTCTCAACACCTTGATCTCTGATAACAGTCCATCTCTCTGGATTGGTAGAGTAAGTCCAGGACAAGATGGGTGTCTCACTAGTTAGAGGAGCCACTTGAAAAGGAGTTGATTGGGCTGCCTCATCATGCACTTCCTCAGGTTGATCTGATTCAGCCTGAGGTGCAGAGGTAGATGACTTTGGCTTCTTCTTCTTAGTCTTTGGTTTAGAAGCCATCCTCTTCTTCCTCTTGGATGTCTTTAACTGAGAAGACTGGTCTGCAGCACCATGTTGATCATCAGTGTCTTTCTCAGTTGGGTGTTCCTCCCTCACAGGTTCAGAAGGAGAGGGAGTTTGACCCTGCCTAGGATCAGAAGATGAAGCTTGCTGGGGCTCAGCTGGAGGTGCTGGTTGAGGTGTCTCTGGTTGTTCAAACTTGACCTCCACTTCAGGTGGGACTTGACTTGGAAGAGAGTGCAAGTCAATGAGTTCTCCACTTTTAATCTTCTGCTTGATCACCCTAATATGCTCATCCATGGTGGATAGAGACATGGGGCCAAGTCTCCTTCCGGAGAATCCATACAGCTTCAAGAAGCTCACCATTCTTTGTCTGTCAGCAGACTTCTTTGCATTCTTTTGAATGATGGCCCTTGACTTTGCAGCTTCTTCCCTTAGTTTCCTTTTGGTTGTCTTTCTTTCCTTGACTAACTCAAGCTCAAGTTGCTTTAGATACTCGAACTCAATGAAGTCATAAGACAAAGGGAGAAGTGCATCTGCCTGATAGAAGCCTGTGGCACTCAGGTAGTTGATCATCCTGATCCTATCTTCCTCTTTATCTACCTGAGGTTCTTGTGGAGCCACATCTTCCTGTGCAGGACTTTCTTGAACTGGTGAGAGAGTAGGAGCATGCTTGTAAAGTCTTTTCTGTCTCTTCTCCTCTTTGAGTTGGAGAAGTATCATTGCATCCTCTTTCTCCTTCAACTCTCTTGACACTTCTCTGTCAGCCAGTTCATTTAGTTCTTCTAAGGGGAGGGAGATGATCTCATCAATGTCATAGTTCCTGGTCTGTAAGTAGGTAATCCTGACTGCCCTTAACTCATCATCTTGAGTATTTGGTCTGGGAGCAGCCCTGATTGCAGCTTGCATGAAGCTAGATGACCCAGTGGAACTTTCTCCCCTTAGTCTCCTTTTCCTCTCTCTCTCTTCCTCCTCAATTTCCTCAGGAGTCACTATCCTTTTCCCTTTGTCACCAACAGACCTTTGTGACTCAGGGTGGATTGAAGCTTGGCCTTCATTGCTTGGAGTAGTTTCCATGCTCTGGCCAGAGAGAGGCTGAGAAACACCTTCACCAGCAGGTGTCTCAGATGGAGTTTGGACCTCAGCAGCAGTTGTTGATGATGAGACAGGGGTCTCAGGTTCTGTCACTGGGCCTTCAGTCAAGGTTTCCCCTATGAAACTAATCTTAGGGTCCACCTCAACATCCAGTTGACCGATGACATTGCCTGATTGCCTAAGTCTCCTTCTTAGAGAGAACTCTTGTCACACCCCCGCTAAAAGCGGAAACACGGGGATGTAACGAGGATGGGATCGTCATAACACATGGTAAGCGATAGAGAGCAATATATATATAAATGATGACATGTGTGTCATGACGACACCCGACGACAAGGGGACTTGTGTCGTGTTTAGTCAATGTCCACAACACATAGCCATAAGCAACATAATGATGATAACATGTATACACAAAAGATGATAATGTAAAGTTAATTCCCACAACCCGGGAACAAGTTCAAATGTTGATAATTGTTTACATGCGTTCACATTGTTCAAAAGATTGTTTATCAAAAAGAGCTAAGTCCCAAAATGCATCCTAGGGTCTCCACTAAGGCAGCACACCTAGATTCCTGGACTTGCATGTTCACCTGAAAAGATATGCTTAAAACGGTCAACAAAATTGTTGGTGAGCTCGCAGGTTTATGTAATAAAAATGTAAGCGATGCTGTATATAATAGCGCGTCGGAATACCGTGAATACAGTTATTACACAAGTAAATATCACATGACATGAGCTTTGCAACCAAACCTAGCGACGTACACTAAGAAATTGTCGGCATATATTCACCCAAGGGCCCGTTCCTGGCCACTGATGGTACCAACTAGTATACCATCGAACGAGGGTGGGGGTGTCAACCCAGTAGTACTACCAATACCTAACCGTCGGTTCCCACACTGGAATTAAATAGTTGCAAAGATAGAACCACACAGCAGACCCAAGCATGTATCAAATAGTACTTGCAACACAGTATCACGTTGATTCCTTGTATGTAAAATGTATGTAAGTGTACAGCATAAAAATTGTGTAAGCATACTTTTCCCCCAATTTGTAAATGATTGAAATATTGTATAAATGTGAAAAGGGGCCACGAAACTCACTTGTTAAGTGGTAAGTATGTATGAGCGTTGTATCCCAAATGTTGAACGCAAATAAACAGTCAAACACCTATTGACAGTTATTGTATAGCATTAATGATATGATATATGTATAAGCGCGCAATAATGATGGGTCGGTTCGGGTCGTATCGGATGGGTCACGTACAACACACACAGACTGACACACGTACTAGATCTTATGTAGATCCAAGTACAAGACATTGTCGCCACTAATGATGATATTTAAGTAAAAGTATTGTTGTTATCGAAGAATATTGAATAAGTGTCAATAGTTATAAGTCAATTTAGTCGTTCGTAAAGCGTTAGTCATACTTGCTCAAAATAGTTTCTGTGCCCTTTCTCACGTTGACTTTAATCTTTGTGGCCAAACAATGGCATAATTGTGTTAGTGTTACCTCGACACCACACGACATACTCACGCCACGCACAAGGGGTCAAACACAACAGTTTCAGTCGCATACAAGGCCAGACGCACGACTCCACCTCCATTCGTGCGAATCAACCCTCAATCGTGCGAATCAGCTTCATTCGTACGATTGAGCCTTCATTCGTATGATTGGCCTTCAGTCGTACCACACAACACCCAATCGCACGACTCAACTTCCATGCGCACGAATCAACCTTCAATCGTGCGAATTAGCTACTTTCGTACGACTGAACCTTCATTCGTGCGATTGGACCCCAGTCGTGCGAATCACATTCATTCGCACACATTCAGTCGGTCACCTGACTCAATCGCACACAAACACTCAGTCGCATGACTCATTCGCATACACTCATTCGCACGCATGACTCAATCGCACACAGACACTCAGTCGCACAACTCAGTCGCACGACATGCCTAGTCGCACCACTCAGTCGCGCAATTGACTCAGACGCATGATCCAGTCGCACGACCCACTCAGTCGCACGGCTCAATCGCATGGATGACCCAGTCGCCCAATCTGCAGAATCGCGACTGTGGTCGGGGTGAGCAGCCCCCGAGCTGCTCTAAACACGGGTTTTACACCACATAGACTTCCAGAAACACTCAACAAACATACCCAAGCATAAAACACAAGCAAAGGGACCTCACACGCACCCATACGACCTTGTGTGTTCGGGTTGAACCCGAACACCCGAAACCCTAGTTTGGACAGCCGTGAAAAGGCTCTAAAATGGACAACCAAAGACAACTACCTGCTAGAGAGGGGTAGTGTAGGCTGTAGACGGTGTCAAGACGAAGAAAACGAGACCTCTCGGGTCGGATTTGGTGCTAAAATGGAGTTTTTGTGTGTGTGAAGAGATGAAGATGAAGAAGATGGTGATAATGAAGATTTAGGGCTGGAATATGGGTATTTATACCCAGCCCAAGTTTCCAAAATTACAAGTTTAGTCCCTGCACTTAACCCCCGAGTTTTCCCAAATTTTGTTCGGTTGAAAAACGACTTTGTTAAGTGTTTTATATTAATTATAAAAGTTCATTTAATGTTATTATGACTGAAGAAATGGTTATATTAAAACATTTATTATATTTATAAAATGATATATTTAGCGTTTTCAATAATGAAAGTTTTAAAGGTCTTTTTAAGGTTCACACACGATTATAGCGAATACACACACAACGGTAATATTGCACACATGATATCCACATAATGAGTCAAATAGGGTTGAGGAATGACCAAATATAGAATATATGACGGACAAACACGTTAATTGACGGACCTTAAGGTGACGGATGTCACAACTCTGCAAGGATCCTGTCTTGGATTCTTTGAGCCAGCCTGTCAGCTTGTCTTGAATTGCTTGGATTGACAAGTGGCAAGTTGACTAAATCCAGTCTTTCATAAAGCTCAGGCTTTGGAATTGAAAAACTTCTTGTTGGCCTTGAACTCTTTGAAGTATGAGGGCTCTCCTGTCATCATCATACCTCCACCTTATGATGTGATTGCCAGTTCCTTGTGGTGGAGATGAGACAGCCCTTGGTATACCTTCCTCAAAGAGACTCCTGATGAGAGAGTCTATAGAGTCCACATTAATGTGAACTTGAGGAAGTTGCTGAGAATGCACAACAGCAAGTGAGGATGGTGAGTCCTCTATGTCCATTCTCTCTGAAGAACTCCCAGGTTCTGTGGTTGTAACAACTTTCTCCCCCTTTTTGGTAGCATCACCCACTTGCATAGGTGAGCTGGAGGATAAGTCAATCACTTCCACAGGTTCTTGTGTTCCTGGTTGAGCTCTCCTTAAAGGTCTCCCAGCTAGTTTTTCCTGCAGATATGAAATCTGGAGTTGCTGATCATTGACCCTGTTTTGCAGGGTAGTCACCTGAGATTCCAAGTGACTAACCTTAGAGACTAAATAGGTGCATGTTTTTGACAGTTTTTGCACCTTTAGTCTCAAATTCCCCTCATCTTCATCAGAAGATTCATTGGGGATGAGATGATTGGACCAAAGTCCTCTCTCTCACCACCAGCTTGAGTTTCTTGGCTGCTGGTTTTCCTCTGCTCACTGGCAGCCTCAGTTGAGACCAATGGGCTGAGTTGCCATGGTTGAGGTCTTAATGATGTAATCACTTTCAAAAGTGAGAGCCTCTTCCATATGGACATCCTGAACAGGTTCAGAAGTGTCCACCTCAGTATAGGTGACTGATGGGGATAGACTGAGGAGAGTCAGAGGTACTCATCTCTCTTTGAGTAGGGGAGGAGAAGAGAGACTCATGGTACTCACTGAATCCTAAGTCTTCATCAGTGTAAAGGATAGGTTGGAATTGGTTGGTTGAGATCCAAAGGCTGGGGATGGTAGCTGTCCCCTGAAGGTTGTTCACTTGAGTGTTGAGACTCAGAGTGAAGGCTTAAGGTTGTTGGGCTAGTGAGCTCATCAGGGTGAGCTTGAGGAACCTCAGCCCTGATAGGTGAAGTAATGGGAGTGGTTTGCTCCTCAGGAGAAGTGGGAGCTCTAGTGTCCACTTCTTCCTGTAAGGTTGAGTATTTGGGGGCCTGCACAGACTCAATAGCCTGAGCAGGGGTTCGTTTGGATTTTCTTTGGTAGGTGAGGGTGATTTCTGGTCTTTTTAATGGTAAGGACAAAAGAGGTGTGGGTTCAACACTAGCTTGTGTTGCTAGGTTGTCACCTTGAGCAATGAGCTCTAACATTTTTGGGACTAGGGCTGTTCTCTACCCTGAGAAGCCTACAGTTGGCTTCTTCATTATTTTAAAGATGCCGGGCTTCATCTGTCCCAATTTAAGAATATTACTTGTTTCCCTCAACTGTGAGCCCAGTTCACAGTTGAGAATGTGTTGAACATATCTAGGAAACATGTAATACTCTAAGGAGTCTAAGTTTGCAAGTAAATTAGTATAAACAAATTGTGAATACCTGAACTTGACCCCCTGAACCATTCCATGAACTATAAAGGAGAGATCCTCAGGAATCTGGTCCCATCCACCATGCTTGTTTGACAAGCTGTGGATAACCACATGGAGCAGGAATTTCCATTGGGATGAGACCTTCCCTTTCCTAAAGGTCTTTACAGAGAAATCTCCCTCATAGCCCATCTGCTCAAAAGAATGATTAACAGCTTCTTTTGGGAAGGACACCTCACCTTCTTCATCATCCAGCTGCAAGATGTTGGTTAATGATGGCCGGAGTGATGAAGATTGTCCTCCCTTGCACTGTGGCAGACAGTGCCTTCTCCCCATCCATAATGACCTCTTGGCAGGTCTTCCAGAATTCAAGCAAGTGATCCTCATATAGAGTAGGATCAATGGTCAGGGAGGTGAAGTAGTTTGACAGAGTCAAGAATTGGCAAATCTCTGAGAAACTTGCATCTTTCTCAGAGCTTAACAGAGCAACTTGATTATGTTGCCTGTGTAGTTGCATGGAGAAATCAGGGTTGTTTCTGCGGTTAAGGTTGGCCATTTCAGAAGCTTAAGGGTGAAGAAAGGTAGAAAGCAAAGGCGGTTTAGAGAATTAGGTTAGAGAAACAGTAGAATTGAGGAAGATAGTGGGAAAGAGGGGGAACCGTTGGGTATTTATATATGAAGGGATTTGAACCAAAGTTAATGAAAGAGGATAAACTTTGAAATCCGGAAGTCGGTCCCACCTCTGAAAAGGTAGTTTACTTTTGCTCAAAAGTAGTTTTCTTGGAATTCGAAAAGCTTCCGAAGTTTATTTGTCTTCGGAAGTTTTGATTGAAAAAGCTTCCGAAGCTAAAATGGCTTCGGAAGATTTTCCTGAGAGTCTTGAAGATTTATGCTTCGGAAGAGAAATAAACCCTTGAATGCTTTGTATAGGAAAAAACAAAGCTTCCGAAGGTTAATTTTGCTTCGGAAGGAAAAGGTCTTAAATAGATAAGTGTCTGAGATAAGAATTTTAAGCTTCGGAAGATGAATTTGACTTCTTCCGAAGGTAAACTCTTAGACAGTTATTTATTTTGAAGACATGTTTTTCTTCCGAAGATAAAATTTATCTTCCGAAGTATCAAAAATTTTCAAGAATCTAAGGAAAGTCTTCAAAAAAATTTACATCCAAAGAAAACATGAGCTTATGAAAGTGATGAACTAGACAACTTAGGACACACATATTTTAAGAATAGTTTTAAGAAAAAGTCTACTCAAAGTTAATCATCCCAATAGCTGATATCAGATACTTAAATCTCTGTTCATCAAAAGCTTTGTGAACAGATCAGCATATTGTTCATCTGTATGAACTTTGACTAGTTTAATTAATCCTTTTCATAGTTATCTCTTATTAAATGATACCTGATGTTGATGTGTTTGGTCCTTGAGTGCTGCACAGGGTTCTCAGTGATAGAGATAGCACTATTGTTGTCTATGTGGATAGGAGTCTCTTTGAAGTTAAATCCATAGTCCAGCATCTGATTTTGAATCCAAAGCACTTGAGCACAGCAGCTTGCAGCAGCAATGTATTCAGCCTCAGCAGTTGATGCAGACACACAGGATTGTTTCTTGCATTGCCATGAGACACCCTTCCACCAAGGAATTGACATCCCCCAGATGTAGACTTTGCAGTCATATTGCAACCACCATAATCACTATCTGTATAGGCATACAGATTGAAATTTGGATTCTTTGGATACCATAGACCAAGTGTTGAAGCACCTTTGAGGTATCTTAAAATCCTTTTCACAGTGATTAAGTGAGACATCTTAGGGTTGGCTTGATATCTTGCACAAATACATGTAGCAAACATGATATCAGGCCTGCTAGCTGTAAGATACATAAGAGACCCAATCATAGCCCTGTATAAGTGCTCATCTACACACTCCCCCTCAAGATCTGGACCAAGGGAGTGGTTTCTGGCTATGGGTGTCTTAGCAATCTTACAATCAGTCATGTTGAACCTCTTGAGTATGTCTTGAACATACTTTGACTGACTTATGAAGATGCCATCTTCAACCTGCTTCACTTGAATTCCCAGAAAGAAGTTGAGTTCTCCCATTGAACTCATCTCAATCTGTCTTTCATCAGCTTCTCAAAGTCTTTGCAGAGCTTTGGATTAGTTGAACCAAAGATGATGTCATCTACATATACTTGAACCAGCAATAAGTCATTTCCCTGTCCTTTGATGAAGAGAGTTCCATCTATAGTACCTCTTCTGTATCCATGTTTACAAAGATACTCAGATAGTGTCTCATACCACTTCCTGGGTGCCTGATGCAGCCCATAAAGAGCTTTGTCAAGCTTGCAGACATAATCAGGATGATCAGGGTCTACAAAACCAGGTGGCTGTTTGACATAAACCTCCTCATCAATCACTCCATATAAGAAAGCACACTTTACATCAAGTTGGTAGACCTTGAAGTTCTTGGATGCAGCAAATGCCAGGAATATCCTAACAGCTTCTAGTCTTGCTACAGGAGCAAAGACATCAGTGTAGTCAATCCCTTCTTCTTGTGTGTATCCTTGAACAACTAGTCTTGCCTTGTTCTTGATGATGATTCCTCTATCATCCTTCTTATTTCTAAAAACCCATTTGGTTCCAATGGTAGTCTTCCCATGAGGAAGAGGACAAAGGTTCCAAACTTTCTGCCTTTTGAATTGAAGCAGCTCTTTGCATAGCTTCAACCCAACTTCCATCCTTTAGAGCTTCATCAACTTTCTTGGGCTCTATCTGAGATAAGAAACAAGAGAAAGACAAACATTTGCTTCATGGGTTTGTCCTCTTGTTCTTACCCCTGTGACAACATCTCCAATGATGTTTGTGGTGGGTGAGACTTGTGGATCCTTAGCTGAGGGATCACAGCAAGTTGCTGAGAAAGATCCAAATTTGAGAAATTTAGATCTGGTCTGGAAGATTCACCCTCCACATTATCACACTTATCAAGATTAACTTGATCCAATGAGTGTGAGACATCATTGATGTTGTCATCTATGGTATGGTTATTAGCATCAAGAAATTCCTGATCACTATCACCATCACCATTGTTGTCTTCTACAAGTGAGGTGTCTTTATCTGGTTGAGAGGCCTCTGAGCTGGAATTTGAAGGCATGCCAGATGTATCAGCTGAATTTGTCATTGTTGTGCTGATAGAAACCTCATTTGCTGAAGTAGTTCCAACTGGAGCTGAAGATGTATGAGTTGAAGGTCTTCCTAGCTCAAATCTTGGATCAGGATCACCTGTATTTAGATTTTCTGCAGATCCTGAAACATGCTCACAAGATTTGTTAAAACAGTTGGTAACTAAATCAAGATCAAACAGCCAATCCGGACCAGAACCAGCCACACAGGAGTGTGCTCATTGAAAGTCACATTGGCTGACTCCTCAACAATTCTAGTTCTGAGATTGTATACTCTATAAGCTTTAGCTTGAGAAGAGTATCCAATAAAGTGTCCATCATCTGATTTCTCAGCAAACTTGGCAATTTGATCTTTGGTATTCAAGATGGTGCAGGGACATCCAAATGACCTGAGAAAACCAATGAAAGGTTTCCTCTTGTGCCAAAGTTCATAAGGAGTCTTACCATGTGTCTTAACTACTAAAACTCTGTTTTGCACATAGCAAGCAGTATTAACTGCCTCTGCCCAGAAGGTGATAGGCAGTTTAGAGTCAGACAACATAGTTCTTGCAGCTTCAATAAGTGTCCTGTTTCTCCTCTCAGCAACTCCGTTTTGCTGAGGAGTCCTGGGAGCACTATATTGTCTTGTAATACCTTTTTCATCACAAAATGTATCAAGGATTTGGTTCTTGAATTCAGTTCCTTGATCACATCTTATGGTTTTGACCTTGTGATCACATTGATTCTCAACTTTTAAGATGAAATTCTTCAGAATCTCAGGGGTTTCATCCTTAGTTCTAAGGAAGAAGACCCAAGTGAATCTTGTAAAATCATCTGTGATCACCAAACATAAGAGGTCCTTCCTAAACTCATTACACTGGTGGGGCCAAAGAGATCCATATGTAACAAGTGTAGGGGAGTAGTGATGGAGTTCTTTTCCTTAGGCTTGTGAGATACCTTGTGTTGCTTCCCTTTCAGGCATGCAACACAATGATCATCACTTGTAAACTCTTTCTTTGGCATTCCAGTTACCAGATCATGTTTAATTAATTTATTCATGTTCTTAAAGTTTACATGGCACATTCTTTTATGCCATAGGAAAGACTCATCACTATTTGCTTTAGATAGAAAGCATGAAACTTCTCCAGAGGGAGATGTTTCTTGCAAATCCATCTTGTACATGTTCCCTTTCCTGGGGGCTCTGAGCAGGATATGCTCATGAGGAATGACCACACCAGGCTTGAGAACAATGCACTCATGCTCAGTAAAGAGCATGTTATGACTCTGATCACAAAATTGGGATACACTCAGAAGATTGTACCCAAGCTCCTTAACAAAGTTTACCTTCTCAATGCTGAGCTTACCATTTGTGACCTTGCCCCTTCCAGAAATGTAACCACCTTCATCTCCTCCAAAAGCAACTGGTCCTCCATCAATTCTCTCAAAATTATGGAGTAGAGACCTATTGCCTGTCATGTGCCTGGAACAGCCACTGTCAATTATCCAGACATTCCTGTTTGTCTTGAGCTGTTCCTGCACAAAGAAAATGATTAGTTACATTTGGAAACCCAAGCCTTACTTGTCTTGGGCTCATTAAGTGTAATAGAAGGTAATGCAACAGTAATAGATCCTATGGTTGTACTATGGGGATCTTCAGCTGTTGTTGATGGAGAAACCTCAGTCATTTGGTCTTTCTTAGACTTCCACACCACCTTTGGAGTCTTGGACTTGACCTTCAAAACCTTAGAAGCTTTTGAACTTCACAAGTTTTGATGACTGATCCTTCGGAAGAATCTACAGTCACTGCAGCAGATTTCAGTGCTTCGGAAGAACTCCTTTCTTCCGAGACCAACTTTGCTTCCGAAGGTAATTTTCCATTTACCTTCTTCTTTGATTTGGAGCTTCCGAAGGAAACAGACTTTCCTTCCGAAGCTTGAGACTTCTTGAGACTCTTTGAAGTCTTTGTTTTGGTCATGTGGACAGTACTTTTAGGATTGTATGGGCAATCCTTGGCAATGTGAGAAGTACTTTCACACATAACACACAACATTTTCTTCTTCAAAGAAGTCTCCTTTGAGAGCAAGACTGGCTTTGGTCACATCCCTTCTCCACCTTCATCTTGGTAGATGCTGAGACAGTTCCTTTGGGCTGTGAACTGTTCTTGGAGTTTGATGGTCCAGGTTGTGCAGCAGTGGTACACAGCAGCTCAGTCTTCTTCTTTGTACTGAGATGATTTGAACAAGAACCAGACTCTTAGCTGAGGAGTCTTGGTTGATGTCTTCAGTCCTTACTACTTTGAAACCTGCAGAGATAAAAACTTGTTTCTGCTTAGCATCAAAAGTAGCCTTGATTTCTTGAGCCTTCTTTGCTTTCCTTTTGCTCTTCCTGATCAAGTTCTTTCTCTTGGACTTGGTCATCACAGTTGATTTCTTCTCCTCAGAAGGATAGTGGCCCTTGGAAGAATCCTCTTCTTCACTCTTCTCAGAGGAATTCTTCACTATCACTTCTTCATCATCCTCACTTACAGGATCTATGAGAGGAAGCTCATCTTCACAAGTTCCACACCTAGGAGATCTTACAGACAAGATTGTGTGTGGAGGAGCTATCTCATTTGATCCCAGTCCCTGTCTATTTTGATAACACCTTGTTGTGCAGGGATGAGGATATCATGTTCTTGAAGGTCTCTTCTTCAAGAACACTCTTCTCTGCCTTGGCTTTGCTGATCACAAGCTCAGCCTGGCACTCAGTCAACTTAGTGATGAGATCTTGGATCTGAGTTCTAAAATCTGTATGTTCATGTTTTAGTACTGAAATGGTTTTCTCCAAGTCCTCTATCTTTAACTTGTAATCATTTTCAGACTTTCTAAAATCAGATTTTAATATGTTTAATGACTCAAGATCAGATCTCATCTCTAGGTTGTAGGACCTGTATCTATTTACTTTAGCAATGCATTCAGGGGAGCAAAGATGTTCCAATACCTTGGCTTCATCATGGTCAGCCATCAGTGCTTGGTTTGGGAGAAGCATCCTCCACCTGAAAACTCCAGTCAAAGCCTCCCTCTTCAACAGCAACAGCAGCATGTTGCTTTGTCTTCTCAGCTGAGGGCTTTGTCAGTGTAGTTTGGTCTGGGTTGTGTTTGGCCCCCATTTGCTTTAGGTGCCTTACACTCCCTAGCAAAGTGACCCATAAGGTTACAGTTGTAACACTTAACTTTGCTTTTATCCAGCCCAAACTTACCACTGGTAGCATTGCTTGGAAATCTTCTTCCTGTCCTCTTGTAGAACTTCTTGGCTCTGTGAGTGAGGAGAGCCATCTGCTGAACTATCTCCATGTATTCCAGGTCATCTGGATGGATACAGTCCAGGTCTTCAAGAGTGAAGAGATAATTCCCACAGCTTTCATCTGCAGACACAAAGGCTTGAGAAGAACTTGTCTCTTGGAATGGGCTTCCTTGAGTAAAGTTCTCCCTTGTGTCTCCGGGAAGGTGATGAAAGGACCCTTTTGTGAGTTGTCAGGGTAGCATAAGAGATGATGCTGGGGTTCTATGCTGTCCTTTTCAACCACATGAAGGGCTGAACCCATTTGATTGTTGGAGTTGCCAGATGAACCTTGCATGTTCATCTCCATCTGGTATCCACTGAGAATCCCATACAACTCTGTAAGAGTAAGAGTCTTAAGGTTCTCAGTCCTCTTGATCACCACACAATAGTGTGTCCATTGCCTAGGAAGTGAGGACATGAACTTCCTTACAATGTCCCTGTTCTCAAGAGGAACTCCTCCATCCACTAGGGTATCCACAATCTCAACATACCTGAAGTATTGTTGGGTCATGGTTTCACCTGCTTTGAAGGTGAAATTCTCAAACTGCTGCTTCAGAAGATCTTTCTTGTTCTCCTTGGCTTCAGAGGAGCCTTCATACATCAGCTTCAGTGCATCCCACAGCTGTTTGGCTGTCTTGCACTTCTTAAAACCTCTGTATACAGAGTTTGGGAGAGCAGTCTGAAGAGCAGTCATGGCCTTCCTGTCAATCTCTACTCTTTTTCTATCTTCATCTGAGTAGTTGGCCACATCTTTAGGAATCATACCAGCACCAGTAGCAGAGGGGGTGCTGGGTATGAAAGGTCCATTCTCAACAGATTCCCACATTCTTGAATCAAGAGACCTGATGAAGCCTTCCATCCTCATGCACCAGGTGTCAAAATCATCAAGAGTGATCAGTGGGGATTTGTTCATGGTTCCAGTCTCCATATCAGTCTTTGAGATGGAAGCCATTTGAAGAGTTTAGCTTTTGTGTGTGTGAGGGATCTTAAGATGGTTAGATCTTATATCAAGAGCCTGGAAAGCTCTGATACCAATTGCAGGACCGTTTAAGGGCTTAAACACAATTACAACACAACACACAATGAGGAGACTAACTAAACTTTAATCAAACAGTGAACTGGGTAACCAAAGGTGATACAAAGAACACAAGTAAAGCAAGAGACAGAACAAGAGAGTATGGGTTTCAAGGAGGCAGTATATTGCTTTCTCAAGTTCTTTTACAAGTGTTACAAAGCATAAAGAAAGATACAAGAACTTGAAATATTATACTACAACCTACAGCGCTATACTTTGAAAGCCAGCTGGATACAATTGACTAGACACTAACAAAATCAATTGTAGGATCAAAAGGCATATCTGCCTTTTGACCTTGTGACTATGACATGCCATAGCTCACATCCTTATACATTACAAAAAGGATAAAGTACATAAAGTGGAAGTTACAGACTCAAGACCTCAATGTACAGTTATCAAAAGCAAGGCCCTTTTCACCAACTCATGTAAGTTGGTGACTTTACAGAGATGCAGCGGAAAAGGTGTTTTATGGAACAGTACATCAGATAAAGCATGTGTACTAAAAGTCTTCGGAAGAAATCTGTCTTCATAGGTTGAAGCTTCGGAAGACTTTGTCTCTGAAGCTTCGAAGACTTCATGTTTGGCTTCGGAAGATATTGGTCTTGGCTTCGGAAGATTTTACACTTAGAGTATTTTCTAATGCTTTGTGTAAAACTTCCGAAGCATTCTTCACTTCAGTACTTAGTGCATGTTGCTGAGACACTTAGGCTGTTTTGGGTTGCATCAGACTTCAGGGATCCTTACAGAAACCATTGCTGGAAAATATAACTCAAATTATATTTGAACTCATAACCTCCATATATTTACATATCATGACTAGCTCATCTTATTGATAACTTAGTTATTTATTTATATCATTTTTTCAGTTTTTAAAACCTGTTGTATCTTATTCTTATATTTATTATATATTAGTTTTGTATTAATTTTTCTTTTTCTTTTATCTATAACTAATTTTATTACCCGTCGCGCGTTGCCGCGCTATTGTACGTGATGTGATAAAGTATATAGTACAATCACCCGACTCGTTTTCAAACTACTTTACGTCATACGTAGAGTAACTCGAATTGGTACCGTTGAACAAAAAGTTTAATATTTGACCCGGACTCTTTTCCAAAAAAAAAAGATATTGTCGAAACATATACAATCGCTCTTCGTTTCCGAACTAATTAATGTCCAAAATATAGTAAATGAAAACGTACTATATTGACTCAACGTTTTTCCAAATACAATGTCGAAACGTAGGCCACTCAAAGCATAAATAAAATAAGCACGAAAATGTTTTATATTTGACGCGACTCATTTCTGAACAAATATCAAGTCAAAACATTGACGTATGTCGAAACGTAGACAGTCTTAAAGTGATAGAGTAAGCTTGGAACGTTTTATATTTGACCCAAGTCGTTTCTAATTACGTCTAAATATAGACGACTTGATTTGTATTGCATAGGGGTAAACTCAGAACTTTAGAAACTTAAAGGGGTTAAAGTGACATTTTACAAAGTTTTTAAAAATTAACAAGGGCTAAAAGTGTAAAGATTAGAAGTAGGAGGGGAATAAAGACCGGTGGAAAGCCCCACCGACCTTTCTTTTAAGTTATAATAATTTTGATTATCAATTATTTTATCTTATAAAACTTTACTTTTTAAATTAATTAATTAATTATTTTTTTTATAAAAAGTTCGACTATCTAATTTATGAGACATTTTTCATAGAATGAGTGTGAGTCAGGTTGAGTTCGAGTCATGCTGGATCTATTTAAATGTTGATTTTTTTTTAAAGTTTTGGACATCTACTTATTACAAAACTAAAAAAGAACATCCATAATCTGAAACTTGAAACATCAAAATTCGTAGTTATGGTTCATTGTAGTAAACAACACATGTTCATAAAAGAAATAATACAACATAACATGATGTTAGTTATTGTTAAGAATAAAGTAGCCACTGATTTGTAATTAATCTTCCTGAATCTGATGATGTGTCGAGCTATCTCTAATATGAACATGACGCTGAATGAAGTTCATAAACTAAGTTGTATGATGACATGACTTGGGATAAATACCATCTGTAAGGTAATACTCCATAGTATAATTTGTGTTGTTGACTGTGTAATGGGCTGGAGGAATGGTGCAGGCCTAAATGTAGAGCAACAAGCTATTTCTTTTTTGTAGCAAAAGATCGTTTGTCCAAAATGGTTTTACTAAAATGGTCATAACCTGGGTACGAGTCTTCGTATTAGGATTGCGACGGTCAAATGACCGTTGAATCGAGGAGCACGTTTTCACAAACGCTACAGGCGTTTGGGTCATCGTTCGGCCCAAAAACAGCTTATTTCAAAAGTCATTTTACTTTTTGTTTTATTTCTAGATTTTGTTGGACTTTATTTTCGGCCCAGATTTGGGTCCGTTTACGTTTTGTGGCCATTCGAGTTTTGATTTGGTTTTTATAGTCATGTAAAACAATGGGAGAAGATCAGTTTTGAAGTTTATCAAAAATACTTTTTCTCTCTATCACAGCGTGTGTTAATGTATGAAAACTCTGATTATCGACATACTTTGTGAATCAACAATATTTAAAAGAGTTGTTCCTGGTATTCTTGGTGAATCAACATGCTCAATTGTTATCTTTTGCTTGCGCCTTCATCATTTGATATCAAAGCTAAATTTCTAAATCAACATACCTCCAATGAGAAGACCTTTTTAATGATGTTCATGAGTAGGAACTAGAGCTGTGTATTATGGCAAGAATAGAGGAGCGGTTGGATCAATTTTTGACCAGCTGATCAAATGAAAGATTTGATGAATCAATGAAGGCGTAACTGTAACCATCGCGAAGCAGCGGAGGATGAAATCTATTTTTAAAGGTGACTCTTCTTCTAACGAATAAGTAGAGCAAAATCGAAGGGGTGATAATAGGCGTTGGGAGTCAGGAATGAAAACCAATATTCCTAAATTTGATAGTGATACTTTGAACCCATAAAATTTCATTAATTGACTTATTGTCGTTGAAGAAGTATTCGAATTCAAGGAGGTTCTGGAAAGACAAAAAGTTTTCATTGATCGCTACCAGGTTGCGTGGAAGGGCGTCAACAATTGAAACTGACTCGGGTGAGAGTTGGAAAGTCAAGGGTCACAACTTGGAGAAAGATGAAGAAGTGCATGAGGGCTAACTTTATTCATCGAAATTTACCAGCGATTAATATACCAACAGTTATAAAATTTGAGATAGGAGTCCAAGATTGTTAAGGATTACACAACTAAATTCTACCAATTAATTGCTAGAAATGGTATTTAAAAAACTAAAAACAACTCGTTTCTCGTTACATTAGTGGTCTCAGGGTCCAGATTAAGGAGTTCATTAACATGTTCGTTCCAGTGACACTTTATGATGCTCATCAACGTGTTTTACCTTTTGAAAAACAAAATTAACATACTGGTGGTTCATCTTAGGTTTTAACCAGAGGAAGTTCGGGTTCGAGTAACACATCATCTCGCTTTGTGCCTAACCAAACAAAACAGGGTGCCGGTAATACTGGACCAACTTCTAAAGGAGCCGGTAGTAGTAGCATGAAGTGTTTCAATTGTGGACAGACTAGTCATCGACAGTAAGAATGTAATAAAGCTGGGAAAAGACAGATGTTTGTTGATGTTCAGGATCGGGAAGATGATGTTTGTTGATAACCGAATAACCGCTTAACCGAACCGCATTAACCGAACCAAATTAACCGAACCGAACAATTAACCGACGGTTCGGTTAAGACATAACCAATTAACCACACATGCGGTTCGCTTCGGTTTTGATGTGCAAATTTACCACATTAACCGCACCGAACCGAATGTGATTAATGTATAATAAATTTACAATGTTTCCCATGATTTTACTAAAATTTCATATATTCATCCTTTTAATTCTCATATATAAAAATATATTTACATAGTGGATTTTGTTATGTATTGAAGAAACATCATGAACAAACGAAAGCAATGCAAAATACACGCACACAATGTTGTATGCACATCTCGACTTCAGTTTCGGTTTGGGCAAGGCCTTAAAAACGAACCATATCATGCACACCCTTATAAATTTGGTCCAAACTTAGCCTAACAATAATTTATTAGTTAATATTTTGGTTTAAAAGCATATGTTAAACATATTGGTCAATTAACTGAAATTAACCGCAAATTAACCATAACCGGTGGTTAATGGAAGTGTGGTTAACGGAAGTGTGGTTAACCGAAGTTTCAGTTGCGGTTATGGTTAAAAAAATGGTATTAACTGAACTCGCGGTTTCGGTTTCGAAAATAGTATTAACCGCAACGAATCGCACCGTTCACACCCCTACGCCCTAGTGTATTAAGTGAGTGTTTGGCAAAAACAATTAAGTTGCTTTTTGAGGGGTAAAAAGACCAAAATACCCTTCCAAAAAAGTTAAAAAGTCAAAATTTTTACTTTTTAATTTTTCTAGAAGGGTATTTTAGTCTTTTTACCCTCAAAAAGTTATTTTTTTTTTCAAACATGGCCTAAGTAGTTCGAAATTGTGATAATTGAAACCCTTTGTGAAGCTTGATTTGGAGGGAAAGGAGCGGTGAAAGTGCGTCCCAGCGGAGAGAGATGCCGGTGGCGCGACCAGAGACGTCTGATTCAAGAATCATTGCTCATGTCGATATGGATTGCTTCTATGTTCAAGGTTTCTTCAATTCCTTTTCTTTTATTCTTTTCTATTCTATGTCCGATCGAACTTCATGCCTACATACCATGCTGTTAATCCTTAGGGTTTCATCATCACTAGTATAATTCTGATGGTTTTTGATTTCTTAGTGGAGCAACGCAAGCAGCCTCATTTAAGAGGTAAACCAACTGCTGTGGTTCAGTACAACTCTTGGAAGGGTGGGGGTCTGATTGCTGTCGGTTATGAAGCTAGGAAAGATGGGGTTAAACGGTATCCTTTATCCTTGACATTTGAGATTTTTAGATGTTTGTTTGGTACTGAGTTCTGATTATCTGTTTATTCGTGTCTCATTTGGTGTAAAGCTCGATGAGAGGTGATGAAGCGAAGAAAGTTTGTCCCCAGATTCATCTGGTTCAAGTCCCGGTGGCGCGTGGTAAAGCTGACTTGACCATTTATAGGAATGCAGGTTCAGAGGTATATAAAAGTTCAAGACTTTTTGAAAATTTTTTGTGTTTTGCATCCCTTTTGGGTGCCTGAATGGTAAGAGATTGGTTAATGTACTTTACTTTTGCAGGTTGTTTCTATTCTTGCAAGAAAGGGGCGATGCGAGCGTGCGTCGATTGATGAAGTGTATCTTGACCTCACTGATGCTGCTGAGACAATGTTGAAAGAAACACCATTGGAAAACTTGGAAAGTATTGATGAAGAAGTTCTAAATTCACATGTTTTAGGGCTCACATTGGTAAGACAGCATGCTTTATCAACATTTTGCAGTACTACAATGCATAAAGTCTTGGTCTTTTATTAATCTAATTGTACAAGATATTGGTTTATACTAGTACTATTCTAATGAGTAATGACACGACATACATATTTTGAAATTTACCAAATTTGTTCAGAATGGAAATGATGACAAAGAGATTGTGAGGAATTGGCTGTTGAGAAGAGACGCTGATCGCCGTGATAAACTGTTAGCATGTGGAGCTATTATTGTTGCTGAACTGCGGTTGCAAGTTTTACGGGAGACTGAATTTACATGTTCTGCAGGCATTGCTCACAACAAAGTATTTGTTTTGAACTTTCAAATATCCTCTATCTTTACTCCTAGATATATAATCATATCAAGACTATCGTTTTTTGGATTAAAAACACCAAATGTTAATCTTGCAGATGCTGGCTAAACTAGCAAGTGGTATGAATAAACCCGCACAACAAACTGTTGTCACTTTGTCATCAGTAAAAGGGCTTCTTGAAACTTTGCCTATAAAGAAAATGTAAGTCTTTTGTACATGTTTATCCTTTTTAAATCTTTTATGTTATACTTAAAATGCTTAGGTGACATGTCATTATCAGGAAACAGCTTGGTGGGAAGCTTGGGAGTTCCTTGCAAACTGACCTTGGAGTAAATACCGTTGGGGATCTATTACAGTTTTCTGAGGAAAAACTACAAGATCTTTATGGTGCTAATACCGGGTAACCATTCTTGTTCATTATCCATTAGTGATATACAAGTTTTTGTGAATATGTATAAAATTGCTTTTTACTTTATTATTTTCCAGTACTTGGCTATGGAATATTGCAAGAGGTATTAATGGGGATGAAGTCGAGGGTCGTTTGCTCCCTAAAAGCCACGGATCTGGGAAGACATTTCCTGGAGTTCAAGCCCTGAAAACTCTTACTGCTGTGGGTATTTTCTTCCCAATTAATGGCTATTATGTGTATTTTAGTCTGACATATGCATATAAACTATATAAGGTCTATTTACAGCTACTTTTTTATCAATAAAGTCTCTATTGATTCCTTCTAGTTTTATTTTGACTCATTTAGGTTGAAAAGTGGCTCAAAGAACTATGTGAAGAGTTAAGTGAGCGACTTCAGTTAGATCTAGAAACAAATAAACGAGTTGCACATACACTTACTCTGCATGCGAATGCATACAAGGTTGCTATTCATTCATCAAACTCTTTTCTTGGCATTTTCGCTTTTTCTGTAAATGCTATTTTAATCATTTAAATGTTATTTATGTTATTTTGCAGTCCACGGATACAGATTCACACAAAAAGTTCCCTTCTAAGTCATGTCCTTTGAGATACGGATCAGGCAAGATTCTAGAAGATTCTATAAATCTTTTCCAAGCCGGCTTACGTGAATACCTCGGGTCATACTTGAATCCTGTTTCTGGTGGTTGGGGAATCACTGGCCTTTCTGTTTCAGCAAGTAAAATTGTTGCTATACCTTCTGTAAGCAATGCATGTTTTTATTAACTTTTAAAAATCTGAAAGCGAGAATTGCTTCATTCTATTGTATTTACTAAGATGAATCTTTATGCTTTATTTGGCAGGGAACTAGTTCAATTACGAGATACTTCCACGGTCGAGATCGTTTTAGCGCTTCATTAGAACCCTCTGATGAAAAACTTGCACTAGAAGATGATAATTTGTCACCATCAAGTTGTAAATCTTTCTCATAATGGTTTTTGTATATTATATATTTCACCCATGTTAGATATTAAATTAGTTTTTTGCATTTTTATTAGGGACTGAAAATGATTCAGCCTCTCATCAAACTGAATGCGGTGGGGATCAGACTCAAATCACACATGATACTTCCACTTCTGATCAATATGAGACCACATGTAAAGACGAGGTCTGGTTTTTCTCTCTCTTCCATTCATTATCATCAACTTACCATATGTTTTCTACTCTGGTATTTGTCCATTTTATTATGAAATTTATTTTGAAGACCTATATTGCTCTTTATAAAAGCAGGCTGGTGGAAGTTGTTTGACTTCAATACCTTCGGATTCGCAACCAAGATTATCTGAGAAAGATACGAATATTAGTGACGGAAAACGTTCATCTGAGCACAAAAGGAAAGCAACAAAAGAAAAGGTCCGTCACAAAAGTGATGCATGTTATCTTTTTGCTGTAATTTTTTAGTGTACTATAAAAATGAACCAACTTTCAAGGGAAGCGCGAGGTCTTAGGTTCGAAAACCAGCTTCCACTGGTTTCTACCTGCGTAGTGTAACTGTGTAAGTTGCGCTTTACTTGGTCCCTTTGTTAGCAGAGTATTGATAGGGCTTCATGAGTTTCCCCTATCGGTTTTTCATGGTCACCAAAAGAAAAAAAAGAATGAGCTGAATTTCATTGACATACCACTTGTTGCAGGGAACAACTTCCATCTTAAGATTTCTCCAAACCAACTCTTGCTCTTCATCAGGTATTTAAACTTCATTATTACCCATGTTGTATATATATATATATATATTTTAGTATTTGAATTGATTGTTGATAAACTGATTGAAGAAGCACAAGAAGCATTGGATATGGAGAGTGAGAGTTTGGCTGGAAGTCAAAATAAACGAGGAACAAATCCATGGCGTTATAATGTAGATGAAATTGACCAATCGGTGGTTGAAGAGTTACCACCAGAAATACAGGAAGAAGTTAGAACATGGCTTCGGCCGCAGAAGCAAGCGAACACAGTGAAAAGAGGTTCTAGTATTGCTCATTATTTCTCCCCCAAATCTTAAAAAAAAATAATCCTAGAAGCATTTGGTCATTAGAAAAGAATTGGAGATCTACCTGGTCATGCAAACCATGTGTCGATATTTGTATATATTTTCGATTGTTAAATTAAAAGTAATAAAGAGAAATATACATTACTTTATTGACAAACTTGTACTATATTATATAATATACTATATAATATAATACATGTAGCCTGTCGATGTAATATAATATGTAGTACAAGTATATAGGTAGTGTTAACTTGTCTAGTATTAATCCCAACACAAAGAGAAGTGTCACATGAAAACTATGTATTTTTTGTGTATATATTAGAAAGTTGCAATCTTTAATAGATCAGGGATATCTTTTGCTCTTATAAAACAATTATTTGAATTTTCTATTAATCATACAAAAGTATGGATGAATTTTTTTAAAAATATTCTATTTTGTTTCCCTTCTTTTTCTAAAGAATATTATAGCCAGATGAAGTCTCCCTATCCTAATTATCCATTGGGTTCACAGGCACATGTTTATTATTTTGTTAGATATTGTTTGTGGGATGTGCATTACCTAAACAGCATAAACTTATCTTAAGTATACCTTAAAGCCAATTCGAAATAAAAATAATCAACTATGATCATATTTATCACAATGGCCATTGAATCCATCGATAGATGAATCTCGAGTGAAAAGGAGTGTATATCTTGACAATGACCATCAAAAAATATATTTAACAAAGCAAACACGAGCAAATACCATTAAAAAATAAGAAATTAAACAAGGTTCTTATTTATTTACACGTGATATGTTATGTGTTTGGGCTTGTTATAGTATTCATATTTTAGATTGAACTAGAATCTAGGACCATGTAGTTTGCGAATTTAGTTACCAATGTTGTGACGGTAACATTAACATGATTAGTTAAATAAAGATACTTATGAAGTTGTTGCGGCGCGATTTAAAATGTTGAAGCATAGATAGAAAACAATAATATGAATCACATGTTGCAGAATAAATTTCAAAAAGTTGTACATTAAAAGGAAAAGTTATAAGAAAAGTAAAGAGAAGGAAAAATAAAAAAACATGACAATAAGTTAATGCAAGTTGAAGGGTTTGAACAGAGGCTACCAAGTTCAAAGACAAGTACTATAACCAGCTCCACCAGGACCACCACCACCAATTTTAATGTTTATGTTTGAAATAAGCATATATAAGTAGTACCAGAGTCGGTGACCACCGACCTTGGTAAATATATGGAACTCAAAACAAGGTTTTGTAATTCACTAAGCAAATCTCACATTGGTCTTGAACAACAGAGATGCTGGGTTTATAAGAAAATATCTTGCCTTTAATATCACCAACACGTTTTGAGCGCCCTGGCTGTGAATAAAAATATAACTCTACAGTTAAATGTGTTTAGGTGACAACAATCCAGTGATATGAAAGTCTGAACGTTACAAATGATATCATAGTCAATCATGTATAGTTTGAATGGTGGGCCAATCCTCATAGAGGATGGTGAGTCAGTGGGGGTGTTCACAAGAACACTTTAGACAAATCCCAATTTCCACAAAGGGTGATTGAATACCCTAGATAAATCACATATCAGTCGTGGAAGGAACAAATCACTCGAGTGTCACACTAACTAATATTTGTTTGAGTTTAACATTCTTAACTTTTGGATTTAACCAACGTTGTTTGGCTTATTGCCTTGTAAAATAGGTCTCTTTTGCACAAAAAGCCCTCCTGTACAAAGGTGTAAATATAAAAGTCCTTTTACGTAGGAAAAAACATTAATGTCTAAATCGATAAAGACCTATACTTGTGTTCAACACAAAAGCAAAGAGGCTCGAAGATAAATCCAAAAGGAGGTAATCAAAGCTAAGAGACGTAACGTTTCATTTCATTATAAAGTGGGAAAGAAAAATCATCTGTTTAATTAATTTATATTTTATCGTAAATAATAATTTATAAATACATAGTTTTCATTGGTAAGAAAGGTTGTTTTGTGCAAACTTTGCTTAAATAAAGACTGATAAAATTTTGTCTCATTTTATTAGACGAGACTAGAACTCATAATTCTTTTATTAAGCAATGAACCTACCACTAGACTAAAAGACTACATTGTTAGAATTTTAATAAAAAGGGAGAATTACGTATTTCTCCTTACAAATTCATTAATTACATATATACCCAACTTAAAATTTTAATCACATATATCTCTTTTCAAAACTTAGTTAATTACATATATACTCAAATTAAAAGTTTAATTACATATATCCCCTTCTAAAACTTAGTTAATTACATATATACCTAAACTAAAAGTTTAATTACATATATCCGTTTTATTAAACATAAATATTACATATTTATCCATTTGATTATTTTTATTAAAAATAACTTATATAATTAGTATTTACTCTTATTTTTATTAAATTATAAGATTATGTTTTTCCTTTTTACTAACTTTTCGAGTTTTGATTATTTTACTAATATTTCTATACTAATGTTTTTTATGTTCCTTTTGTTTTTTACCTTTTGATGCTAATTTTTTTCCGATTCTTGTACGAGACACTTCCAGTCATGTTATGCAACATGATCCGAACACATAATTTTATGTTGCATAATGAGACTGGAAGTGTGTCGTACATGTACCATAAAAAATTAGTATAAAAAGGTAAAAGAAACAAAAGGAACATAAAAATGTTAGTATAGAAATATTAATAAATAATCAAAACTCGAAAACAAGTAAAGAAGTAAAAACATAATTTTATAGTTAAATAAAATAAGAGTAAAACACTAATTATATAATTTTTTTAATAGAAGTAATAAAATGGTTATATATGTAATATTTATGTTTAATAAAGTAGATATATATAATTAACTAAGTTCTAGAAGGGGATATATGCAATTAAACTTATAATTTGAGTATATATGTAATTAACAAAATTTTATAAAAGGATATATGTAATTAAAAATTTAAGTTAAGTATATATGTAACTAATGAAGTTTATAGGGTGATACATGTAATTCATCCTAATAAAAATTCAACCTAAAATGAATCATTGATTCATTTCTAGTTTTCTACTAATGCGAAGCGTCTTATTTAATGTCTCCCTCAAATTCTCCGAAGACCTCAAAAGTCATCCAAAGTGTTTAGGCCGTCCAAACCAATCGCTTTGACTCCAACATGAGGCAACATTTTTTTGAAAGGGGTTTTTTTTTTAAATACACCCTACCTTATTTTCTAATTACACCCTACTCTAATATATTAATTCAATTTGATTATAGTTTAACTAATGATAGTGTAGTTTCATAAATACACAATTGACTACTACTACATGTATCAAAAAAAGAATTAGAATAGATCATCTTAAATGCACCATTTTACACCCTTAAAAACTTAAATACACCTACTTTGCTATAATTTCTAGTGAATTATATCTATGTTACACTAAAATAAAACAATAAAATATACCAATAGTAAAATATAAAATATAGAAAGTATAAGTTATCTGTTAAACAAGTTTTGTTTTAAATTATTTTTCAAAAACTTATCGTTTTGATTTTAAGTTCTAATATAAAACCCCCATTTTCTAAAAATATTAGTTATTAAAAGAAAACTTCTATATTGTTTTATAGTTAATTTTCTAAACATACTTAAATTATTGAGCTAATTATTTGATAGTAGTTAAAACATTTTGTATCATATAATTTTTATAGTTATAAGACAACATTAATACACTTCATAAAACATTTTGAAGACATGTTTTTAAAATATAATTTCCAGTTCTAATTAAACATAATTTTGGTTTTAGTTTTTATTTAAATTCATACTTTCAAAAAGGCTCTTTTGAAGTTATAGTTTTTAATTTTTAAATGTATTTCAGACGTTACGAGTTTTAGAAAACCCAACGAAACATTTAAAAAATAGTCACATTATATTATATTTTCCATTTATAATAACTCGTAATGTATATTATGAAGTTTATATTAAAAAATAGTTTATTAAATGAAATTTAGTGATCAGTGCAATAAATAAAGAATGAGTACATTTATTAAGAGAGAGTAATTATTGGCGAATACTATAATTGATTGCATTTATTAATTAGGTTAGATCTTATAGAGTATGATGTAAATAGCAACACCCGATAAAAGACATACCAATTAATCAAATGTTTGCTCTGGAGCATATCAAGAATGTGACAATTGATGAATGCTTAAAGGATAATAATCAAACTATAACATGGACTTGGAGGTGGAGAAGAGAGGTGCTTACAAGCCAAGAAAGGGATGAGTTTGCCAATCTAATTGCGAGGCTGATGACGGTGCAATTCAATGGGGGGGGGGGGGGGGGAGACCGTTGGAAATTACCGGAAGGGGTGGAGTCTAATTACTCTACAAGATATATCAAGGACATGCTAATCAACAAATGTATCGGAGGAAATGAGTTTAAATTCCCATGGAATGAATGGGTACCAAAGAAAATAAACATCTTCAATTGGCAAGCAGAATTAAATAGGCTACCCACCTGCGATTCCTTATCAAAAAGAGGTATTCATCTTCATCACACGGGCTGCAGGCTGTGTGGTATGGCCGAAGAGTCAGTTGAGCACATATTTATTGAATGTCAACTACCCTCTCAGGCTTGGGCTAAAATTAGCTCGTGGTGTAACATTAAACAGGTTTTTGCTTTCTCATTTAGGGACCTCATGGTCATTCCTTACCTGTTGGAGGGTGATATGGAGTTCAAAAAGGCGGTCCATGCCATCTTTATGTCAACAACATGGTGTTTATGGAAGCTTTGGAATGAAATCTTGTTCGGGTCGGCCCAACCCTCATTATCGAGGCTCTTAAATGATACAGTGGCGTTAGTTTCTTTATGGCTGAAGACAAGAAACAGGAGTAAGACTATCCCAGGACTATGTAATTTTCCTTGGGTTATTGGCTGATGTTGTGGTTTTGTATGCTTGTTGTCCACTTACTTTTTATCCTTGTATCATTGAGGTTATTAGCTACTTGCTAGCCTCCTTTATTATTTATAAAATATGTCTTTTGCCGTCCAAAAAAAATTAATCAAATGTTTTTTCTTTTTTTTAAAATCATTATCCTCTATATCTTTCTGAAATAATTCTTATTTTCTAGAACTTGTCATCATATACTTTTGCAACCACGCTATTGTTTTTTTCGTATTTTCTAGATGTAGTTGATTTTAAATACTAATTTATTTGTAAAAGGATCATTCATAAAGTTTATTATTTCTAAATTTGTAGATTTCTACAAACACTATCCACTGCTACAATGTTACCAACCGCCTCAGCCAATACAACTACCATTGACGGAATCATAATCTCAGTTGGAAGACTATATACCATCTCGTATTCTTTTTTTTCTAGTCACTAGTGTGGTATCAAAAATTTTTTAGTCAGTCGGGATTTTTTGAGGGTTGATTATTATCGTCAAATACTAAAATTTTGGTCTGGTCTGGTTTGGGTCCGGTCGGGTCGTGTTATATAAACAAAAATACATAAACAAATTAATATTCAAAAGAGTAATACAAGTATGTTAATCGTGATTACAAATAAATAATAGAAATACAATATATCTACATTTGTTTTCTATGGTTTTTCATATTCTGAGGTCGTTTTCATTAATGGAGTAATGAGTTTAATTCTTTAAAAGGTTATTGGGTCATAACAAAATTTTAAATGTTTAATTAGTTTATAATTGGTATATATTCGTAAAATATTCAAATCTCAATTTGTTTTCGTAATGGGTGGTCAACTTTATGGGCTATATCAAAATTTCATGGGATTCAGTGTTAAAATTCATAGGGTTAATGTCAAAGTTTCTCACGGTTTTTTACCCTAATGATCATATTATATTGACAATTAAATTAATCCCTAGCGGGCCCCGTGCCCGGTCGGACTAGTTTAGCCCTTGATTAAACCGAAACCCGTAACATCAAGGTTTTAATAAATAAACTGGTCGTAAGAGCTTGGGAGAGAGTTCAAAGCCATTTCATCTTACATGGGATAACCAAGTTTGACTATTTGGTCGATATACCCTTTCATCTTAAGCACATGAGCATTAACAGACGAACATTCTTGTATTTTACAGGATATTAGCTACTTCATGGTATCATAGCGTTCTTGTCGAGCTTGTTTCCGAAATATGCCTTTAAGTTGCTCAACCATGTCAAATGCAGCATGTCCTCCATGTTCTTCTAGAGATCAAGGGACATGGTGGCTAGCATAAGGCAGACTACCTCATCATATCCTCCTTAAATTTTTCCCAAATTCTACGGGCAGCGGTCGTATTATTTTCAGTATCATTGGGAACAATGCTATCTAGAACATAAAGCTTTTTTGCCATCTTAAAAACATTTTAGATTGTGATGTCGTGTAAGAAAGTTGGTGTTATCAAGTTTCTCTTTATCAAGGATAACTTGAAAATGAAAGAGTTATTAGTTTCTGAAGATATTTGTTTAAATAACCAAAAATAAATTAATTAGTATTTTTAATGTATTATTTCCTTATTTTAATTAATTACACATTTACAATAATTCTGAATAAGGAATGCGAATCTGGCTTGGTGATCTGGTTGTCGAGACTCGATAAAAAACAAGTTAAATATATCGGTCTTAGCTACCTTTATTGCGTAAGGGTAAGTAAGGTCGTCTTCACATGAAATATATGAAAAGTGTTCAACATATGATGGGATTAACTTAAAGACACGAATTTTGAGTTCAAAATCAGAACTTTGAATGAATTAATGAGCAAACGTGCATAAAGCAAAAAACTTTGAAACAAATTTTACTTAATAATGAAAATAATTACTTCTGGATCCTCAATTATGCAAGTTCAACAATTTATATGCTCAAACTAGGGTTTGTCAAAACCTAATTCTAAAGACTTCAACTTTTCAATAACGTAATAACAAAGGATCAAACTTTTAAGACTCGTTTATTTCACAATGTTATTAATTCGTCTATACCAAATTACCTCTCGATTTTAGTGAGTTCACGATGCAAGAAAACCGAAACTGATAGTTTCAACAAACACTTTATTTATAAATGAATCTCTTAACTTAACTAAAGTTGAACTCACATAAAACCATTGTGTGACAAAACCCTAATGAAACACATAAAAGTCTTACTTAGCATAATCAATTCTCCCTGAAGCAATCACGAACGACCTAGCCACACATTATCTTATCAAGTTTTTGAATCTTGAATTGAATGATCATCAATGGTGTTGTGGAAGATGTTAAGAAGCTTGAAATCACCAAAAATCTCCTTGAATATGCTAGATTTCGTGTATGGAGAGTTGTTTTTTGACTTGGGTTTGATCTAGCTTAAATAAACTTTAAAATCCATGAAATCCGGAAAGTTGCTCAGTCACTGACGTATGATACGCCGGTCTGGGCGTATCATACGCCCATGTCAGCTTCCTACACCCAAGTTTTCTATAATTTTTTTTCCAAATACTCCCACTGATACGCCGCCCATACGCCACCCGGCGTATTATACGCCCATACTCGACGTATGATACACCGATACACATCTAATTGTGCCTTTTATGTAACTTTTGATATTTACCACTCTAGTCCTTGTAGTTTCGTATTTTGCTTCGTTTGCATCCAATTAAGCTTGTTTAGGCTCCCTACACCTATGAACAAAACACAACAAAAGTAACTATTCCATAATAACAACGATATAAAATCATGTAATTAGACCAATTAAACATTGAATTATTATCACGCGATCACTTGGTCAGTTACGAAAGACATCTGGGCACACAACATTAGTAATTGATTAGATAGATTGACAACATTTGTTAATTGTATAAAACTGTACAACTCTCGGGTATGAGCCCGCAATGACACATTTGTCAATGCATTGATACGTTTTAGTCTCATATGTCTCCACTTTTCTCTCTAGACAGTTGTGGCACGTATCAAGAGAGAAAATTAATAGTCATCCTAAAACAGGTACGTAGGAAAGGGCCAGATGTGTCAACGAAACCCCCACACATTGGAAAAATAAACTACACATCAAGTGCGGTGTTGTGGCTCCGAACATTGATGTTTCGCTTAATGTTCAAAGTGTTTCTTATAATAGGGTGGCATAGACTATTGATTATATATATATATGATCTAATTTAAGTGTTTACCGAATAGGGTCAGACACAACGAATGATTAAGTTATACGTATGTTGTAATGTCACAATATTTAGTTCGTGACAATAAGTGACGAACCCTTTCATCTCTCGAGGCACTAAATTTTTAATACTCTTATTAAACTAAGTTATCGCTAGATAGACAATCAACATTTAAGTTAATAATATTAAATTATCAAGATTTAAGTTTTGAAATTTAAATTAATTTTAAATTTGAAAACTTATCTGTTTGTGCTTTTAAGATAAGTTGATAATTTTAAATTATCAAGTTTCAAGTTTTGAGATTTAAGTTAATTTTAAATTTGAAAACTTATCTGGTTATCTTTTTAAAATATAACCAATTTAATTTAAATTTATCAAGTTTTATTTTTTGAAATTTAACTAATATTAAATTTTAAAACTTAACTGATTATTTTCTTTATAAAACAAACATTTGTTTTAAATATTAACAAATTGTAAAAATAAGTTTAGAACTTGTATTATTTTGATTGTAAAAAATATAGTTTTAATTAGCTTGGTATTAGTTTGACATGTTATAACAAACATATGATAAAAGCAACCACAATAACAAAGTAAATATATAAATCTCATGGCTATGATTGTTTGATTTTGCTAGAGCCAAGTAGCAAGATCAAACTAGGTCACGGGTCACAACACAAAACAACCACAATGATGGACTTAAGTACATCTAGATGTCTTGATCGGCTCCTACTAATTCCCTGATTCGTCTTGTCTCTAGCTTTAACTTCAGATCTTCAAATATTACATTATATATAAAAAAACATAATAAAAGAAAACCCTAATCTATTACAACTTTGAGCCATCAAATGGGCCAAAACCATAAAACCAATTAACAAAAACAAGTCTTTCATAACTAATCAACCATAGGGTCTAGCCAGATTTACATATTAAAACACAATCAAAATAATATGGGCAATCTTTTGGTTAATAAATATTTAACCAAAATAAATAAGTCGCCCTAAATAATCTAGTATAGAAATAACAATTTTAAGATTTGTGATCTACAACCAGGTAAAGATCAGATCTGATTTGCATGTCGTAGCCGTGCCTCTGATACCACTGTTGGGTTCAGTGGTATCTTGGTTAGGCTTATTTTATCAAAACAATTTTGATAGTTTATAATCATATAATCTTGATTAGAAAGTTTAAACAAATTTATGATATGAGATCTACAACCGGGTAAAGATCGGATCTGATTTGCATGTCGTAGGCATGGCTCTGATACCACTGTTGGGTTCAGTGGTATCTTGGTTAGGCTTATTTTATCAAAACAATTTTGATAACTTATTAATCATATTAATAATATATAACGCAACGTAGTAATAATAAAATACCAAAGTGAACCGGACATGATCTAGGGTTATAAACATTACAAATACAGATAAATAATTAACCTACTAATTAGATAATTATAACTTGGTGGTTAATGATTAACCGTTTGAGACACCAAGGGTTCAACGATATATTGCTAGAACACGAAGGAACACGAGTCGGGACACGATTATATGGCGCAGGTCGCGATCTGTATTATGGGTTTGGGATGTCACCATGACACAAGTCGTGGCCATGGTGATGGTGGGATTGTTTTGGAGTTTGCAAACAAGAAAATAATATTTTTTTGCTTTTGGGGTTTTGCAATCAAGAGAATGTATGCTCTTTACTTCATCAAACGTTTATGAATAATAAAATTAGGTGAAGGGTTTTTACCCTAATGATCCTATATATATTGACAATTAATCTCTAGCGGGCCCCAGGCCTGATCGGATTAGTTTAGCCCACGATTAAACCGAAACCCGTAAAATCAACGTTTAATAAATAAATGTTTACTAATAGTTGATAATTGGTATTAATTATTAAATACCAGTTAGTATAATTATACAATATAATTATATCTCGTATATCATTAGTAATACCAATTAATCAAATTAAGTGGGTTTTAAATTTGTTGCCCAAGGTGTAACTCTTACAGGACATAGCTCGGTTGGCAACGTGACGTAATCGAACCCGTATATATTTCAACAGAAACAAAACAGGTTATGAATGGAGTTGTTGAAATATGCTTTGCACATGAATTACAGGTCTTATAGCCAAACTTCCAAACCAGTTTTGCATGCGTTCATGGTTCTATATCCTTAACGGTTCTATCATAGAACCGAACCAGTTATGTTGTTACATAACCGCACCAGTAATGCTACCACCAAGATGCAATTCTAGAGTGGCGGAGTTTGAATATTCCCGCAGGGGGCGAGAGCAATTAATATTTTTAAGGGACGAAATTGATATTTATATAAAAAAATTTACACTATACCGAACTAAAATTTAACACTACTGACGAAAAAAAAGAGAGGGGACCGGCAGCCCCCCCACCCGGCCTCCACTATCCTCCGCCCATGATTACTTCTAGTTCTCATTATTATGCTAATCGGTTCACAGTTCTGGTCTGGTTAAAATCGACTGCGCACCCCTAAAAGCACCCCCCGACCCTCCCTTGGTTATGTCGTCCTTGCCTCCTACCACCAACCACTCACACAATCACTAACTTGTTTAAATTCTTATGAATTTAAATAAGCCATCACACAGTTAGATAACATAACTTACCGTTTTTCTTGGTTTTCAAAAAAGTGTTATTGTTCTTATGACCACATATCACATCCATTTATGCATACACTGCCCCAATGTAACCGATGATATTTCGAAGTCAACATTACACTTCGAGCCACAAGAGTTCATCAATCATCACCACCCAACTACTCAATAAACGTGATTTCAATCTGAAATAGTAAGCTCTTCCACAGTGATTCTTAATCTATATTCAAACATGTCTCACCTGAAAACAAGAACGACAACAAATCACTTTGATATAATACTCTTGTTTAAAATGCAAAGAAAATAGTTATATCGTTATTGAATTTGTATTCTCGATTATCGTATGGGTATAAAACTATCTGACATGGAGCAAAACTTGGGGCCACATCCTATCAGGGACGATTTTGTTTCTTCATAAGTTACAAATTTCTCATCATTTCAAAGCACAAAATCAAAATAAAATTTCCACACATAAATCTCTATCCATCTCCTTGAGAACATAAAAACATCAAAAACAATATAATAAATATTTAACAATCACAAAAAATTGAAAACCAGACAACATAAAGGCCAACTTCTGTAGAACGAGTAATACATAAAGCATGAAATAAACAAGATACTAGAACTAGAAACAATAATATTAATAAAAGTGTGTCACATCTTGTAAAAGGCAAAACAAATTTTAACAAGTTTAACAAAAACTCTAATTACTTTAATATGACTTTTTCTATTATATATGACTGTTTGAAAATGTTTATTAGCGAAGAATCTAGAATGATGTACTTGGCTAATATTAATTAATATCGACGTACATGAAAGTTTAATGCTCTTTCAAGTTCCTTGATCACCATTTCCATTGTAGGACGCTTGACAGCTTCTCCCAAACATTGATAGGCGATTTTTAAAATGTGGCTAAAGAATCTTGATTTTGTTGTCTATTTGAAGTGTAATGTCTTCACCCATTTCTTCTTTCAACCTCGGATCCATTATTCTTGTTATGGTCCCATCATTAACACATTGGCACACAATGGGTGCAAGCCCATTGTCATTTTTTTTAATGTAAAGAGGATCATATGCCACCCTCCCACAAAATATTTCAAAATGTACAACCCCGAAAGAGTAAATATCGGATTCCTTTCAGTTTATGGATCGTTTCAAATTCTGGATCCTTATACACTTTCATGCCTATCTTTTGATTTGTTGGGTGTAAGTTGGAGATTACAAAGTAAGCAATTTTGCCCCTGGTTCTTGTTAACAGTATGTTGGCACTCCTTATGTCCATGCGTATTATGCTTTCACTGGCCATCTTTGTGTGAAGGTGATCGAGTCCACGTGCAATCTCAAGGCACATATGTAGACGATGGGTCCATGTAAAATCATCCATGTCATCAATGTTTTTCAAATAGTCATCAAGGGTTGTATCAGAAACATGCTCGTACACAAGGATCATTTCATCACCTTCATCACAAAAGCCAAAAAGAGAGACTACACTGGGATGCTTATAACTAGCACGCATTTCAAGTTCTGCAAAGAATTCTTGTTTCTTTGCCTGCCTTTTCTACTAGTGATGTGTTTTTATAGCTGCGGTAATGCGTTTCTTGAAGGGTTCACCGTTATTCTTTCCTTCTGTTTCCAATGAATATTGTTGCCAAAATAATCGAGTTCACCTTTGTACACTGTCCCATTTGAATCTAAACCAATGCAGTGCGTTTCAGAAAAGTTCTCAGTAGCCGACACTATATCATCGAGTAGATACTTAAAAAGTACAATAGTATTCCCTGCAATGTTGTTCATGCTTTTTTAGAATGTAAGACAGAACATACGTGCACAAACAAATAAACATGAAAACTATGCAAAAAAACATTTCTCTTCAAATTTTGAAGTGATACATCTCTATTTAAATCAGTTTTGTAAATTTTGAAGTGATACATCTCCATTTAAAAAAAGTGTACACCGGCCAGAAACAAAATTATTTGTATAGTCTTTATGCTACAATCCTTTTTATAATTCCTCCTATATATTATGTTACTTATATGTATATGTTTTTGATGAATAAAATCAATGGTATATGGGATCAGATAAGGCGCACACACAAGATTTTTGGAGCTCACCTAAAGCAAAGTAAACTTTTATGAACAGTAAAGTTTTCTTTCTTTTAATTTTCTACGAAACTTTAATTATTTTTATTTAATCATAAAATTTTATTTATACTTGAGGGTATTCTACCTAATCATATAAACTAGATAGTAAGTTTCAAACAGAGTATCATGTGCATCACACTCCTGAGCCAATTCAGGATCCACCTAGGAGGAGATTCTATACATTTGATATGACATCTGGTAAGTCAATTAAAGATCATATAAACAAATTTAACAAATTGGTCTTAGATCTTGAAAAGATTAATGACAAATTAACTGGAGGACGATGAAGATCAGACGACTATATTTTAACATCATTACCACAGAGTTATAAACACTTTGTTGACACTCTCATGTACTAGAGAGAAACCTTGTCAATAGAAGAAGTGTTAGCAACCCCTTAATTCAAAAGGATTGGAAAAAAAATCAGATGTGAAGGAGGATTCTGGTAATGGTTCAGTTGTGCGGGGTAGATCAGATTAAAGAACTTTAAAGGGTTCACAATTTCAAATCCAAGACAAAGATGAGGTGCTTTGTGTGAAATTTAAGAAAGCATTTCAAGAAGGATTGTCTTGAAAAGAAGAAGAGAAAGGGGGATGGTGATTCCCATTCAAAAGTTATAGGATAGTGCTGATGTTCTAATGATAGCAAAAATTTAGGCTAAATGTGATTGGGTATTTGATTCGAGATGTTCTTTAATATGAAACCTTCCAAGAAATTTTTCAAAGAATGAAGATGGAGGATCTTAGCGTAGTTCAATATGGGGATGATAGGCCTTGTGCAATAAAATGTATCGCTCAATCTCTTTCAAGTTGAAATCTAGTTCTATGGTCACATTATATAACATTAGATACATTCTAGAATTTAAGAGAACTTAATATCTTTGAAGAAATTTGAAATGGCTAGGTATGATGTTATTCTTAAGAATGACGGGGCTAAAATTGTTAAAGGATCATTGGTTGTCTTGGGCTTGTACTAGAAGAGACAATAACAACTATGTGTTAGATAGTAGTGTTATAGCTGGCTTAGTTGCATTGGTTGAAAGTCAACATAAAGACCCTGCAATATTATCACACATGAGATTAGGTCATATTAGTGATTAGAGTTTGTCGAAACTAAAGAAACACAGAAATTGTTGGTTTACGATATAGTAGTGCTAGTTTTGTGAGCAGTGTGTACTGGGAAGATCACACAGGGTAAGCATCTAATTGGTAGGGAAATAAGTGATGATTTTGGTGAATATGTGGATATTGTGGAATTGTAGCTGGCATTTTGAAAAAAAGTAATTTCTAGTTAAAAGTTTAAGTATTGTCTTGATTTTGCTAAATGCGGGTTAAATCCGATTTAAACATCACATCAGGTGGAGATTGTTGGAGTCTAATGGTGTATGTTGCAGTTAAAACTTAAAAGATGGATTAATGGGTTGTTGATCAAGTGCAAGCTAGATTACATAAGTGTAGCAAAGCTTGTTTGGGCATAATCTTGTCATGAAGAGTCAAGAATTATATAAATGTGTAATTAGTTATTATTTCATATGTAAAACAATGAGTCAAGTAAATATGTATGGGTCGAATAAGTTGAGTCAAATGTTAGTTAGAAATTTGGTAGTTATATGGGGCCAATAACCGATAGGATGGGTATAAATACATTTTGTATCCTAACATTTGATCAATGTATGAATATATATGTATTGTGTAAAACTCTTTGCACTATTTCTAAGTTTACAGTGTGTGATTGTACCAAAACTAAAGAAAATCTAGTGATTCGATTATGAAGAAGAAGAAAACATTGACTGCTAACAAAAAGGAATCAAATTAAATTCACCAATGGATTGTTGGAATCTCGCGAAACAAACATCAGAATTATCATTTATCACCAAAAAGAAGCATCATATTTCGGAAAATAGGGAGGAAGAAAGCTACTGAAATTCAAGACCGTAAAGGACGATGGCTTTGTATTCATTGCAGACTTCATGTCATAAATCAATCATCATCATGGACTTCATATAATTGCAAATCCGTCTCAGAAATGGAATTTATACGAATTGGCAGGCATAAGATCAGTAGGAATTTTTTTCTTATTAAAACCCTATTTTGAGAAAAGAAAATCCCATGTTGTAAACTAGAAAGTCAAAAGAACATTTTGAAATTTAAATCGCAAGGACACATCTTGAAGAGTTTGTTAATTCAACACAAAGTTTGTTTTTTATTAAATCAAATTTATCAACTTTTGACACAATGAACTTGTTTTGCTCAAACAAAATAAATTTGAAAATTAAAATCATAAGACAAATGGAGAGTTAAAAAAGGACAAATCATGTTGTAGGAGTAAGTCCGGAGAATCTCGATTCAAACGTAGCGAACAAAATACAAAATACAGATAGATCTAACGCTCATTTTGGATACAGATTCATCATCGAAACACACGATAGGGCTGCGATGTCAACCAAAGATACAAATACACCACTCCGATTAAGCAATCGTGTCTAAAATCACCGCTCAATTTACCAAGATTGAACTAGTAAAGACAAATTAATTTAACTCTCATACTCAAAAGATAAATCAACACGAAAATTTCATATTCAAAACTCACTGTTCATTCATTCACCAACATTCAAATACATATAGAAAGTTCAAGACATGCCCACGTTTGAACTAAAAGAAAGAAACAATTAAGGGGCTGTTTTTTTTGAGTTGACCCGGCTGACCAGGCTGACCCAGCTGACCGGCTGACTCGGTCAGCGGGTCAGCCCGTTTGATTTCGACTTCGAGCCCGGCTGACCGGGTCTCCAGTACTGACCCAGACCTTGAAAAAAGTGTGAGGACCGGCTGACCCGCAGGCCGCCGCCCCCTCGCGACCCGCAGGCCGCCACCCCCTCCGACCCGCAGGCTGCCGCCCCCCTCGCGGTGGTGGTGGTGTGGTGGTTCCCGACCGGTGGTGTTACTCCGGTGGGTTTTGTTACTTAAATATTGAATCGTTTGGTTCCAGTCAGATACTAAATCAATGAGCCAAGTTTCAGTCAGATGCATACCCAATCAAAACTTCTAACTGGATCAGCTTCTGACTCAATCAGATCTTACCCAGTCAATGTAATCAAACAGCACCTAAATACAACTAAGAAAGCAAAGAGTACAACTTAAAAAGCAAATATAATAAAACTACATTAAAACATGGGAAAATGGAAAGTAAATGCATGGGTACTCATGGACGTGGGTATAGGATTTGCATTGAATTCTTTAACCTCCATCATCATGGGTTGGTTTCGGGTTATGGGCGGTGCAAATAAATGGGTTGATCAAGGTGGAACGTGGGCCATAGGATAACGAATAATAACGGGTGACCATATATACATCATCCTCCCCCGCTTCAAAAAAGTTTGTCCTCGAACTCGGAACACGAAAGTCAAGTTTGGATAAAACATCTAAGAGGATGTGTCTTCGAGCTAAAGCATCTACACCATTGTTCATTTTCCTGACTTACGTTAATGGGGAATTTAAAGACTTGGAAGAACTTGAGGCACAACTTGAAATGAGATTGTGGACGATAGGTAGGCTTGAATGTGTGGTGCATAGCTATATAAAATACCATGGAACCACTAGATATATTAACATGGATAGAAGCCTTGATCTCATGTGCAACAACATTAGAAACAAATTGAACATTCTCAAAGTCTGCAAAATCATTAACAGAAGCATGTGATGAACTTTCTGAATGCTCAAATTCTCAAATGCAGGTTCTATTTCTTGTATACCGTACTTATACTGAATTTTCTATGCTGGGGCGCCTTTTAAGTCCTTCACAACGCTGTTAATCTTGATTTTATCTTTGGCATCTTGATTGCACGAACAAGCATTCCTTGGCATTAAGAACAGTTCCGTCATCATCATACTGATGTCCTTTATCTGATTTGTTGTCATGATCAACAACGTTTTATTCTTTTGAATGTGCGTGAAAACAGTAGTCTTCGGTGTTGGATTAATCTTGATCGGGTCAAGTCGTGTCACGGGTCTAGTATTTGAGTCATGTTTTATTTTAAGTATGCAACAAATTTTTAGTTTTGAAAGAGTCTTAGTAGTTGAGTAACGAGTGTTAGTGGGTCTATTTTAGGAGCACTAAATCACTAACCCATGTTCGCATGTTTTCTTTTAGTCTTTTTATATGTATGGATTACAAGTAATTGAAGCAAGATAGTTTTGTGAGTATGATCTTGGGACTGAAACCAACAATTGGTATCAGAGCGCAAGATTAGAAGAGAGAGGCCGGTTTGAGAGTCGTGTTTAGAGAAGGGAGCAGCCCTTGGCTGTCGGCTGAAGAACGAGAAGAATCAGCAGGTAATCATGAAGAAATATAACAGCAGACGATCACAAGCAGCAGTCACTGAAGACCCGATCGTTTAGGCAAGAGAAGAGCACCGGCCTTTATTTGTGGTGGTAATTACTATCGAGAGGAAAAAAAAAGGGAAATAAAAGCAAGGGCTGAGCAGTAGAAGAAAGAAGCAACATATCATGTGAGAATGATGTGGTTAAATCAGCGATAAGGTATGTGAAATAAGTGGATACACACCTCAAAGATTGAAGCAGAATCTGATTTCAAAGACAAGCAGACAAGTAATCTACTGGAATTAATTCAAAGGTAAGCAACCAAGCATGTCAAAAGGTCAAAACCGCTTCGAAGAAAGAATGATCAAAAGGAATGAAAGCAGGCAAGCATTTTAATTAATTTGAACAAGTGGCCACACTAGCAAGCTGTTGAATTAATTATGAGCCCACCGTAGAAGAAAACAAGTGATTACGAAAGAAACCAAAGGCGCGTGTTTCTAGTAGCAAGAGCAAGAAAATGAGCAAGAAAGTAAGCAAGTTAGCAAGCAAAAGATTCGAAGCAAGCAAGAAAGGTTCGAATCAAGCAAGAAAGTAGCAAGAAACAAATTAGCAGGAAAAGATTCGAAGCAAGCAAGAAAGGTTCAAATCAAGCAAGAAAGTGATCACTTGTCAATAATTTGGTGTTTAATTGATCTAAATGATTGATTTTACAACATGATTATGGTGGAACAAGTTCAAGTTGTTTGTGTTTTGGATTATAGGTGATTGGAGCTAAAGGAAGCTTATTTTGGATGGAAAGATACAAAACGGAAAACCGGAACTATGTTTGATGAAACATGAAGAGTATGGAAGAAACGGGATGGAATCGGAGCCCAAAAAGTGACGAAATGGAAAACCGAAAGTTCAAGACCATGGAAAAACCGAAAGTTCAAGACCATGGTAACTTAAAAAAAGTTATGAATGTTTTAAAAAAGGGGGAAATGGCATGTGATTTGCATGTGATAAAAAATGAGTGACTGAGATTTGTTCCTAGAGTTCACACAAAAAAAAATGTTGGTTCTCATTTGAACCCTCCCCTAGATATATGTATATATATATATATATATATATATATACCTATATATATATATATACCTATATATATGTAGATATATACCTATATATATTAATATATATGACCTATATTATATATATATATATATATATATATATATATATAACGATTAGATATATAGATAGATACGTATATCATATATAGAGATGTATGTATGTATCTATATGTAATATATATGGATATCTATATTATACGTATATATACGTATATGAGAGAGATAACGTAGATAGAGATAGATCCCGTAGATAGATAGAGATAGATATATAGAGATATATAGATATCTATATATAGATATAGAGAGATACGTATATATATAGAACGGATAGATACGTATAGAGACGTATATATAGATTATACGTATATATATACGTAGATAGACGTATCTATAGATAGATCCGGAGAGAGATATCTATATATAGATATAGATATATATCTATATATATAGATCTAGATATCTATATATATCCTAGAGATCTCCGTATATATAGAGATATCCTATCTCTCTATCTCTATACTATCACGTATATCTATCTATCTCTATATATACGTATATATATCTATATATATATATATATAGATATATATCCGTATATATATATCTTCTTCTATACGTATAATATACGTATACGTATTAATATAATATATATACGTATATATATACGTATATATATACGTATACGTATATATATACGTGTATATATATATTACGTATACGTATATATATACGTATACGTATATATATACGTATACGTATATATATACGTATACGTATATATATACGTATATATATATATACGTATACGTATATATATACGTATATATATATACGTATACGTATATATACGTGTATATATATATATACGTATACGTATATATACGTATATATATATACGTATATATATACGTATACGTATATATACGTATATATATATATACGTATACATATATATATTGTAATATGTATATACATATATATAGATATACGTATATATATGTATATATGTATACACGTATATATACGTATATAGGTATATACGTATATATTACGGATATATATATATATATATACGTAGATATATATATACGTATACGTATATATATAAGTATATATATATATACGTATATAATATATACGTATATATATATATAGAGACGTATATATATATAGAGATATATATAGACGTTCTATATATATATATACGTATATATAGAGATACGTATATATATATAGATATATAGAATATAGATATATCTAGAGTATATACGTATATATCTATATCTCTATATATCCCGTATAGCTAGATCTCTCTCTCTATCTCTATCTATCCGTATCTATTCTATCTCTATATAGATATATATATATATAGATCTCTATATATATATATATATATATATATATATATATATATATATAGGGTGTGGTTCAAATGAGAACTCACCCTATTTGTAAGAACCCATTAACCTCATCCTATGCATTCTTGGATTCTACAAAACATCATCTAAAGGTGGAGATTTAATTGATTTTAATATTCAAATCAGAAGTTCTTTTGTATCTGAAAGGGTAATTACGTAATTTTCAACCCTCATAAATGTTATCTACCCCCATCTTGTCACCATCATCTTTCCTACAATAATCATAGGTTGCTTTTACTTTTCAAAAATATCATTTTTTTCAAATAAAAAAACTGAACATAAATATTAAATTACTATCATTTTGTGATTTCCAAATTACAAAAATCACATATAATAAAAAATACAACTTCTTAAAACTAACTACTTCATGTTATTACTACACATAACTAAGAAAAATACAAAGAAACAAGCCTTAAACAAAAAAGTGAAAAATAAATCACTGGAACATGACATAGTATTGGTTTAATGAGTTATTTTTATTACTTATTTATGTTACCATAATAGACATTATGTTGTTATAACTTTTATTATTGTTTTAGTTTTAAAAAATAACATGTTACATTACATTAACGAACATAAAAACGTTACACTACATTACATCACTCTAACATTAAATTATATACTTCACATTACGTTATAAGTAATGTTAGACAAAGGAGCATAAACAACGAACGTAAACAAACAACAAACTTAAGAAAAGTAACATAAAAGGAGGTTTTACATAAATTTCAGTAGATTACATTAGTATATTGACCTAAATAAATTTTTCTATGGTATTGTACCTATAGTCTAATGAAAAAATATAAAAAACAAATACATTAAATTACAAAAAAATGAAAAAGTTACTGGAAGAAGATATAGTATTGGTTTTTATGAGTTGTTTGTTTGTTACTTATTTATGTTACCATAGTAGACATTATGTTGTTATAAATTTTATCACTATTTTAGTTTTAAATAAATAACATGTAAATAGGTTACATTACATTAACAAACATCAAACGTTACACTACATTACATCACACTAACATTACATTACATTACATACATTATATTATATACTTCACATTACGTTGTAAGTAATGTTAGACAAAGGAGCATAAACAACGAACGTAAACAAATAACAAACGTAAGGAAAGTAACATAAAAAGGAGGTTTTTACATAAATTTCAACAGATTACATTAGTACATTGACTTAAATAAAGTTTCCTATGGTATTGTACCTATATTCTAATAAAAAATATGAAAAACAAATACATTAAATTAAAAAAATTAAAAAAATGAAAAAAGTAACTAGAACATGATTTAGTATTGGTTTTTAATGAGTTATTTTTTGTTACTTATTTATGTTACCATAATTGACATTATGATGTATGTATCACTATTTTAGTTTTAAAAAAACAACATGTGAACATATTACATTACATTAACGAACATTTACATTACATCACACTAACATTACCTTACATTACATGCATTACATTATATACTTCACAATACATTGTAAGTAATGTTAGACATTGGAGCATAAACAACGAACGTAAACAAACAACAAACTTAAGAAAAGTAACATAAAGGGAGGTTTTACATAAATTTCAGTAGATTACATTAATATATTGACCTAATAAATTTTCTTATGGTATTGTACCTATAGTCTAATGAAATAAATATGAAAAACAAATACGTTAATTACAAAAATACATCCAAAATAAGGGTATATTGTGCTCAACAATATATTATATTTTCTTTTGTGCAACATGCTGCAACATCAAAATGAAAAAAGAACAAAATTATAGTATATATCATTAGATTACATGAGTGTATTGATCTAAATAAATTTATCTATAAAAAAATAAATTAAATTAAATAATACATCTATAATGATGGTATATTATGCTCAGGTGCAATACAAAAATAAAAACTACGAACTTTTAGTAGATTACATTATATTACACTAGTGCATTGGCCGAAATAGATCAACATACAACAATGTAACTACGGTTGAATTAAAAAACTATGAAAAAATTATATTAAATTAAATAATACATCTATAGATTTTTAGTAGGCTATGAAAAATTACAGTATGCTATTGCACTACTGTAATCTAATGTAATCTAGTAGAATTTTATAGTTTTTCATTTTGGTGTTAAATTACTTAGGTAAATTTATTTAGGTTGTAATTAAATTACTTAGGTAAATAGCCTAAATAAATTACCTATAATAATGTGACTATAGTCTAATTAAAAAACTATAAAAAATTACATTAAATTAAAAAAAATGTATCTGAGATGATGGTATATTATACTCAACATTGTTTATATTTTCATTTGTGTAACATGTTGCAACACCAAAACAAGAAAACTAATAAGGTTTAGAAATACGTTAGTGCAATAGCCGTTATTTTTATCAAAAAACATGTTAATATAATAAGGTTTAGAAAATAATTAATATAACTACTAGTTAGTGTAATTATATTAATTTAATTACAATGATATATTGATGTTACTTATGTTTATATTAGTATTCTATTTTTTTCATAAATTATAATTAGTTTTTAAATCTATTTAGTAAGGACATGCATGGTCGGTTTGGTTTGGTTTTGACCTTAAACCAAAACAAAAACAAATATTTGGTTTTTGTTTTTTAAAAAATTTCAATTTTCTAAAACTTTTTGGTTTATAAGTGTATGAATAAACCCAAAACTACAAGTTCAATTGTGTGGTTTCGGTTTGGTTTTCTTAATTTTTGTTACATTTAATCTAATTGCAATGTAATGTAATAACACGTAATGTATGTAAATGTAATGTAACATCATTGTAATGTGATGTAAATTATTGTAATGAAATAATAACTTAATGTAACTAAAGCATGTTAGCATCACAATTTATATTCTTTGTTAATGTAACAAATACGTTAGTTTAATTACATCACATTAATTAAAATATTCTCATGTTGTAATTAGTAGTCAATAATTATAAATTAATCTATGTAATGTTAGTGACTAGCAATATAATGTAAATAATGTAACATCATTGTAATATGATGTATTTATGTGATGCCATTTTAATATGATGTAAGATAATGTAATGTTAGTAACTATTATCTTGAATTTTTTTTAATCTTACTACATATATTACATTATTGTAAACAAAGGGTAACCATGAACTGAAGCAATTATTACATTAATGTAACTAATGTGGGCAACAAACTAGTCAACAAATAAAAACATATAATCTTTTGCAACACATAAAAACCAAAAAAAATAACATATTACATTAATGTAACTATGGTGGGCTTTCTTAACAAAATTGAAGAATATACTACCATTAAAACATAAAAAAACACACAAGGTTACATTAAAGTAAATAAAAACATGAAAATGCAATGTGTTATAGCATTTGTGTCTCACTAACAAAAAAGTGATGTATAGTAAAAAAACATATGTTACATTAGTGTAAATAAAGAGATGTCCATGAAGTGAACCAGTTTTAACATTAATATGGCTATGATAGGCAAATAAAGAGTTAATAATAAATTAAAGTATATAATCCGATGATGAACTATCAAACCACAAAAAAGGTTAAAGAAAAAATAAAAAGAATGAAACATTTTTGTGAAAACAAAAAAATAATAAAAAAACATAATGTCTATATTTATAGAAAAGAAGAAAAATACATCTTCGATCATAACCAAAATAGATTAGTGAAAACGGATATAGAAAATTATGAAAAAACAAAAATTATACAAAATCAAATATCGAAATATAAAATGCGGATTGAGTTATAATAATAGTTGTTGTCATATACTCATATATATATATATATATATATATATATATATATATATATATATATATATATATATATATATATATATATATATATATATATATATATATATATATATATATATATATATATATCTAGATATATATATATATATATATATATATATATATATATATATATATCTATATATATATATCTATATATATATAAAAGGTTAGTATCAACCTATTTTCTATGTCTAGTAAAAAATATACATTTAGTTCAAAAGCTAAATTTCTAGAATGGTAAAAATAAAATAAAATAAATAAAATGGTTCAATCGATGTATGTTGAAAATTATGACAAGCAAACCATCAAGTCAAGTACAAATAAAAGGTACCTGTTGTCAGAAAAAAAGAAAGTCAAAAGTTTGTAGACTCATATCAAATTACAATAATGCCCTTACAGATGCTTTTTGCAAATGATTATGTGTCATATTCCTATTGGATGTAAGAGTTAACCAGTTATCACAATTATTAATGGTTAACACATGAACCAAATCCTATATATATATATATATATACGTATATATATATATATATATATATATATATATATATATATATATATATATATATATATATATATATATATATACGTATATATAATATATATATATACATATATATATATATACATATATATATATACACATATATGTATATATATGTATATACATATATATGTATGCAGGACCGTTTAAGGGCTTTAACACAATTACAACACAACAACACAATGAGGAGATTAACTAAACTTTAATCAAACAGTGAACTGGATTAATCAAGGTGATACAAAGAACACAAGTAAAGTAAAGAGACAGAACAAGAGAGTTTGGGTTTCAAGGAGGCAGTATATTGCTTTATCAAGTTCTTTTACAAGTGTTACAAAGCATAAAGAAAGATACAAGAACTTGAAATACTTATACTACAACCTACAGCCAGCTATACTTTAAAAGCCAGCTGGATATATTAAAAATAAAAAATAGTAAATTAATAGAAGTTTTCTTTTTTAATATTTTTCTTAGAACACAACTCATATGTTCATTTACTACTACTTCTACACTACACCAATAGGTAAAACCTAGATTAATCCAAGGATAAATTGCCATCGAAGCACTCAAAATTTATTGTTTATCTGAATGAGATATAAATTCATATATTCTAACTCTCTACATATGGAAATGAAGTTAATTTTGCTTTATAAAAATAAACCCTACCTTAATTTCTTTTCAACCGTTGACGATTATGGATATTTTTAGAAGGGATCAAGCATATAAAGAAAAAATATAGTATATTTTGAAACAATCGACTTACTTGCAATGTTAATGCATTTTGGAGTTCATTGATGACAGCTTCTATTGTTGGTCGCTTGGCTTGAGTGTCGGCCAAACTTTGATATGCAACTTTTGTAAATGTTTGGAATGAATCTTGATTGGGTCCTCTATTTAGAGTAAAAATGTGATCATCATCTTCTACTATCATTTTAGGATCTATCAGCTCCTTTAACGTTCCCTCATTGTAGCGTCGCTTTGCAATAGGCGCAAGCCCCATCTCATTTTCGTCGGTGTAAATTGAATCATAGGCCAAACTCCCTGATAGGACCTCAAACATAACTACCCCAAAAGAATAAATATCTGATTCCTTTTTATACTTAGATGTAGCCAAATATTCTGGATCCATATAAACCATTGTGCCTGCAATATTATTTGTGTGAATAGTGCTAGCTTGTTGATTCAAAGGATGAAATTTGGAGAGGCCAAAATCAGCAAGTTTTGCATTCAGATTTTCATCTAATAATATGTTATCACTTTTTATATCTCGATGTATTATTCTTGGTTTTCCATCCATGCTGGTGTGAAGGTAATAAATTCCATAAGCAATATCAAGGCAAATTTGTATTCTTTGCACCCAAGTAAGATTAACTGCGTTGCTACTACTTCCCACCAAATGATCACTGAGGCTTCCTTTAAAGGCGTACTCATAAACAAGAATCATTTCACGAGCTTCATTAGAATAGCCAAGAAGAGAGACAATATTTTGATGCTTACAACACTTAAGCAATTCAATTTCTTTAAAAAACCCTTGTTTACCTTGCTCATCTGCTCTACTTATAATACGTTTTATAGCTACAGTTTTATTTATCCCGGTCAATTTAAGTTCTGCTCTGTAGACTTCACCATACCCACCAGACCCAACAAAGTATGCTTTATTGAAATTATGTGTGGCCAGCCTTATTTCACTTAGTGGGATCTTCAAAGGATCCACCTACAAAGTTAAGCGTCAAGTGAGAATAGGAGAATATATTATAGATTGTACATTCTTTATAAAATTGTGTAGTTCTGAAAATGTTGTCAGTTAATTAAGAAATCATGTTAAGTCTAAACCAAAACTTGCAAGAGCACCATTTTGGTTTTTTTTTCAGGTTATGAGGTTTTTATATATATCTTTCATTATGATTGCATTTCTTTTGTTAAAAAAATTACTTTATTCATAAAGTTTCATATCGATGAAGTTCAAAAAACTTAAGGGTTGTTAGGTAGCCTTTTGGTCATTAAAAGACTACATGTTAATGATTCATAGCTTCTTAATAGTTAAGAGATAAGCTTAAGTGTGAATAGTTAAAATGTAAATTAAGAGTTTACCTCTTAGAGAATTCACCACTGGATTTCTTATTTTTATATATATAATTACATTAAGAATTATTATATTTTCTCTCTTTTTTTCAGTTAAATAATATCTTTTATCTCCTCATCATTATTTTTTTTTCTCTCATGCATTTACAACAACTTTAAAAAATATTAAAAAAATTATAGGGATTTAACAGTGATTTTTCAAATATACCAATCAACAATAACATTTTCTCTCTCATTCACTCACAACCACTCAAAACCATTCCATATAATATACCAAACACACTTACATTTTTTTAAGAATTATACTGTGAATGTTTTTAACTATTCGTCTATTCAGACTTAAGATTAACTATTAATCACTAAGAGGTTATGAACAATTAAAAAATAACATCTTAATAATCAACAACACATTATGATGTCATACACTGTGACATCAATAAGAGGCTAACCAAAACCTACAAGAACACCATTTTGGTTTATTTTTTTTCGGGTATGAGGCTTTTCTTTCATTTTCGTTGCATTTTTTTGTTAAAAAATGAATGTTATTTATAAAATTTCATATCGAAGATGTTAAAAAAACTAAGATAAAATCAAGTTTAATTAAATGTGCTGCCGGTGAAAAATCCATTTTATTTACGGTGTTCACCTCAAACAAATTAAAAGAAAATACTTACCTGGGATGATGTACCTTCTTCATCTGCAGCTTTTGAGTGTTCCTTCAATACAAATTGCCACAATGGAAAATAAACATAGTAATAATAATAATAATAAGAAAAGGAGGAAAGAACATAAACAGAAGGATATGACAAACTTACATTATTTTCATATTTTAATTGAATCTCCAACACCTCCTCAAGTTCTTTGACAATTTGATCCATAGTTGGACGTTGCACATGCTGTTGATTTAAGCAGTTATAAGCTATATTTTTAAAGAGGCCCAACGTATCTATGTCCATTTGTTTCCGTAAATTAGGATCAATGATCTTATCTAGATCTTCATGAACACCATCATTTGTAATCACGGGTTTCCTCCCACAAATGACTTCAAGCAATAACACACCAAACAAGTAAACATCATATTTGGGTGTCAAGTTGATGGTTTTAAAGCAGCGAGAGAAGAGAAGGCGATGCTTCCAACTTTGTGGATATTTTGTGGAAAGTTCAAAACCATATATCCTAGGTTCCCAATCTTTATCTAAAAAAACTTTAGAGCTATTGATGTCACAGTGTATGACATCATAATGGATGTGGTTCAATCCCCGTGCAACACCTAAACATATTTGAAGTCTTTGGGACCATGTGAGAGTTGAATCACTTAGATGTTGGTCAAGAGTTCCATGAAATGCTTGCTCGTCACCGTAAATGATGATTTGTTCATTATTCTCCTTACAAAACCCATGAACAGAGACAATATTCTTATTCCGGAGACGCCTAATCATTGAGATCTCAACCTGCAACTCGTCTCCTTGCACGTATGTACAATCTAACCTTCGTATCATAAATTTCACAAAGCTCCCATTCTGCAAGAGCTTTCCTTTGTAAATCTTTGCTAATGCACCTTCCTTGATGAGATTATCACGAGAAAAGTTGTTGGTGGCAGATATTATCTCAGCAAGTTTGAATATCTATGTAAATCATAGAGAAAATATTATTACTATACTTTAAAATACAAATGGGAAATAGTGTCAGTTGCGTGTGACAACTGGCCATTGGTATTTTTAATGAAAAAGTCAACATAAATTGGGATTGCTAGAGTTTAGTTATTTAACTTTTATTTATTTATTATTTATGTTGTGGTTTGTTGTCTTTTTTTTATATTTCTTTTGGGCTCAACAAAATGATTTTATCACTTTTACGATAGAGTAGGCGTTAAGGTTTCGGCGGAGTGAGAGTCGTAGCGGTGGGTTTTTTAACCTTTCTACATGCTTTAGGATTTTACGTTGGAACGGCAACTGTTACATTGTGTTTGACATCTGCGTTTTGATATTTGAGATCATGGCGAAAGACCCCGCGCAACTGTTACTTTGTAAAATGCTACTTTAATGCCCTAGAGTCTTTCAAGTTTTGGGTTTACTCCTATACAATTTACTTAAAAAATAAAATTTCTTATATTCATATCAGTCTACGTATAGACGTAATTGAAAACGACTCTGGTATTGTTTTAAATTTAGTTCGAAAACAAGTCGGGTCGATTGTAATCTATGTATTATGACGTCGCGTATAATGCCGCCGCAATCCGCAGCTAGTAACAAAACTAGTTATTAGGGTAATAGGGTGTTTGAATTCGACCTTAAAACAATATAAGTACCTGTAGGCCATTCATAAACCGTAGTGCCACCTTTGGTTCAATAACGGGAACTCGTAACATCTCCTGCAAAAGCAAGTGTGGTTCAAACAAAACGTGTTTTAAAGCTTTATATTTGTCAAGTGTTCTCACATAATTTCAAGTCCCCCCCCCCCCTTTCTCTCTCTCTCTCTCTCTCTCTCTCTCTCTCACATATGCATACATGGCTAAAGCGTTACTTGCGGTAAGCTGCACCCTCGATAGATCGATAGAGAGAGTTGGAGTGACCCTTCGATCTGTCCATGAACTTAGTTAGGGATGAGAGTCAAGCTTTTTGAGCAATTTTTTCTTCAGGAAGATAAAGAGGAAGAGAAATTTCTCTTTATAAGGAAATTTTCCATAATAAACATATGAAAATCTCTGGAAACAAACCTTTAACGGTATTATCATATAGTAAAACTAAAAAGAAACAATATGAATTGAACCTATGTATAGGCATGCAAGTGTGTGTTTAAGAGAATCCAACAGGAGAGGATTTTTACCTGGTGGACAGATGGTTGTCTGAGGCCGGGGACATGACGGAAGCGCCTGCGGTAGTTACTTATGTGGTAGAGGGCGTCTTGCCATTTCCTCAAAGCCGCCTCCGACGAATACTTTGCTGGAACATCAAATTCCTTCACAGAGGCTTCCATTTCTCGAAACCACGTCTAACAAAATACCGGCCAGAGTTTATAATTGGGTGTGTACCACCAAATGTTGATCGAATGCATGTATCAAATTATCCCTTAATTATTATTATTTCGTTTTCATATATTCAGTAAGGCCCTCACGTCTTATTATTCTTTCTTCACTGATTTAACAAAATAATATAATATATTAATCAAGGAATTAAGAAAATCCCACTAGACCTGAATTGGTCATTATCTCATTAAATACCAGTTGACTATTACATGCATCTTTTAAAAATAATAAATATATATCATATATGCTCGAAACAAATTCTAAATTACATCAATAAGAAGTTTCCTGCAAAATAGTATTTCTCTAAAAAGACTAATAAATAATCTTAGACTTTTATTTGTCAATCAATGGTTGATATGAAAATTTAGGGAAAAAAGTGAAATAGTATTTTAGGTATGTATCCATTTTTAATTACTTTTCTAAGTTTTCTTTAATTCTTTTAAACGTTTATAAATCGTTCATAATAGATTATTTTTTAAAACAAATTGTACCATAAAATCAAATATTTTTTCTCTTTAAATTGAGTATAGTAATGCTATAGTTTTTATAAGAAAACAAACAATGTGAAATTGTATTGTATTTTAACATTTTTGTGTTGTATTACGTTAAAACATCACAAAATTTTCATGTTTTGTGTGAAACAACACAGTTTTATATTGTTTCACAAGTCTGTGCTGTTTTACTTCAATTGTGTTGTTTTGTGTCAAAACAGCAAAATAATATGTGTTGTTTCTATGATATATCATATCAAACAACAAACAACACGGAATCAATAAATTTTTTGTTTTTTTAACGTTCTATGTTGTTTTGTGTTAATATAACACTTTTGTACTCTTTTACGTTATAACAAGAATCTATGTGTTGTTTTGTGTGTGAACGTCACATTTTATGTTGTATTAGAGTACAACATTGTTGTTTATCTTAAATCAACACATTAAGTGTTGTTTTGCATTAAAACATCATGACTTTTATTGTAATATGTTAAGACAATGTGTTTGTAAAAGAACATATTTTGTGTTATTTTTATGGTAAACTATATTGTTTTACATTAAACTAACATCTTTAGTCTTGTATAAAATGTGTAGATTTTTGTTGGAAGTTAAACAACACTATAACACCCAGCCCCATTATACCACTAATATTGTTCGTTTTGCTCACGAGAAGCTCATGAATTTCTCTTTGGTTGCCAAGGTAAAAACTTCCCAGGGAGGTCACCCATCCCTAGATTGCTGCCATCTGAGCACACTTAACTTTGGAATTCTCCTCTCATCAATAGCTAATACGACCAAATGCGTTGTTGATATTAGATGCCAGACATTACTTATGAACAAGGAATCTCTCTTGTTCACGGCTGATGTGTGATATATGCAGGGTGTCACAATCAACCCCCCCCCCCCTTTTGGACACATCGTCCTTAATAAGCCCAAGAACTCACCATCCCCGGTGAGGTTTGTCCCACTATCCCGAACGACACATGAGTGGTTTTGATACCATTCTGTAAACACCCGACCCTTCATACCACCAATATTGTCCGCTTTGCCCACGAAAAGCTCACGGATTTGCTTTTGGTTGCCAAAGTGAAAACTTTCCAGGGAGGTCACCAATCTCTTGATTGTTGCCACCTGAGGAGGTCACCCATCCCTTGATTGCTGCTACTGAGCACGCTTAACTATGAAGTTCTCCTCTCATCCACAACCAATACACCCAAAACGCGTTGTTAATATTAGATGCCAAACATTACTTATGAACCAGTAATCTCTACTGTCCATGACCAATGTGGGATATATGTAGGTTGATACAAACACGTTCTGTGTTGTTTGACGTAAAACAACATGTTCTATGTTATTTTGCTTAGAACATGTTTCTATGTTGCAACAAATAATGAAGTACATTATCATGTTTTATTAAAATGTGGCATATTTTTATATTGTGACTAATAATCCAACACATTCATGTAAATTTAGCAAAACATAAAAAAACAATCATATTGTTTAATACAACATATAAAATTAAGAACAAAAAACTCTCTCTCGCTCTCTCTCTCTCTATAGAGATAGATAGATATATATAGAGAGAGATAGATAGATACAGAGAGATATACATAGATAGACAGATATATAGATATAGACAAATATATAGATATATATACAACATATATAGATATATATATACATATATACACATATATATATACATATATATATATATACATATATATATACATATATATATATATACACATATATATATATATACATACATATATACATATATATATATATATACACATATATATATATATACATATATACATATATATACATATAGGGAGTAGTTCTATTGAGAACTCTAGTTAAGTGTGAAAACTGTTTAACTAATTATGGACCGTTGATCTATGTTACACTTTATGATCCAAAGGCCCTTATTAATTTGCAATATTTTATTTATGTAGGGACCACATACATAAGTCAATAAGGGTATTTTAGTAACTTTCGTTTGGAATATGGCAGACGATTGTACATATTGATGGTACATAAAGCAAATGTCAAATCAATCCCATTCACATATTTCCAATAAATCAAATCTTCCGAAAATTTGAAAACCACAGCGAAAACGAATCTTCTTTGCTCATTACAATCGGAAGAATTGGGTCTTTGAAGCACACAAATTATCAAGTTCGGTCCGCAGATCTCTGAAATTGATAAGGAAAACTTGTGGAAGGTTGGAGACGATGGAAGAAAGGGATGTTCGGTAAGTTCCACCACAATTCACCGAACTACTTTTAAATTGAAATTAGGGGAAATCATAGGTAGAAGTGGTTATTGAAATCTTTGAATTTGATTTTTCAGTTTCGGTAGTGTACACTAAATTACCTTTTTGTATTTGCTTGTAATTTGGAAGACGATGAAAGAAAGTGGAATTGTGTAAATCCCCTCACGTATGACCCATTTCAATAAATCCCCTCACGTATCACCCAAAGAAAGTAGTTACGATAATATTAGCTGTAGTTACTGCAATTTCAATTGCTTGAAATGTTGTTTTTGGTGTTTGTGGGTGGTAGATTATGTAAGCCCTTTTTAACCATGTTAACAAAGACAACCTACTGTTGCTCAATTAAAAAAACCCTAGAAATCGTCATTGAAATTAATAGTTTTTAGTATCAGCAGTTTGTTATGGGTTTCTTGTGTATGATTATAAGTTATAGGTGCGAATTTAGGTCAAATTTGTTTCAGAAAAGGTTGAAATTTAGAATACAGTTGAAATTGTTTAGAAAAATATACATTGATTTATTATGGTTATTTTCAACATCATAATCTCAGTTAGTGTGTAATAGATGTTCTTATTATTGTCTGAATTTAACCATAAAAATTATAAAATTTAAATTAAAAATGATTTTAAAGGGTTGTTACTTTGGACAGCATCAACAGTGGAACTAAGAATTTACAGTTGTTGAGATCAACCAAATGGACACATTCAAGACGTAAGCAATTCTAATCTAAGCCGTATTGATATATTATTATAAATTATGTTTTTCTCAATTGTATGGTTGATTGTAACAGGAAGGACTAGCGAAAGACTAGCCCGTAAATCGTTAAGCAGATTTAAAAACACGGAAGGGGATCCTATAAATATTGACATCGATGAAGATACAGACTACGGTTAGTTAGTGTACTGTTAGTTATTGGTCCATTAAAGTTAATGGTTTATTACAATTTCATTATTCTTACAAAAATTAACTGACATTGTACAAAAACATAAATACATCCGACTATTCAAAAATTTGGTATTACCTAAATATTAGAATTATTAATTTTCTGAAAACAGAGCCTGGGGATGGATCTAAAGTGCCACATATTTCATTACTATCATCTGAAGAACCGACAATTCGCATTACTGGAAAAGGTAACGTAGAATTGGTACATTAGCTATTATTTAAATTGGAAATGTGTTTTATCGGGTTGCCTGTTACTAAGAACAAAAAGATTATTTTTATGATTAAACAGGCAAGCGTGTTAAGAGGAGAAGTACCGACACAAGATCTGAGAAGAATAGTGAAGATGAAGGTGAACAAGGTAAATAGGTGTAGTTGTATTTGTATGGCATACTGTAATTCATAGTAACATTACTGTTTTATGGAGAGAAATAAGAGAGTTGATAATTATGTTAAACAAGAAAATCAAAAATCAATATAGGATGTAGTTCTGTAATGAAATAAAAACACAATCGCATTCCCATTTTACAAAATTCCTTTTCCTGATATATTACAGTAAATAAACTTATGAGAACAGGGTCTGCTGATGAGTATAAGGTGCCAAACATCACATTATTATCATCTGAAGAACGGACAGTGCACATGACTAGTAAAGGTAATGTACAATTGCTACATTATACGTACTTTATTTTGAAATGTGTTTTAATTGGTTGGTTATTTCTAAGGACAGCCAATTTATTTTTATTTTTAAACAGGGAAGCGTGTGAAAAGGCATACTACTGAGACAACATCTGCGTCGAATAATAAAACTGAAGGTCAACACAGAAATAATGGTTACTTTTATTTGTTTAGCTTAATGTAATTCATAGTAAGAATATTGGTTTTCTGAGACAATTAATATAGTTGTTAATTTGGTGAAACCAGGTTCGGTTGATGATGAAGATTTGCCAATTATTTCATTACTGTCATCAGAAGGTCCGAGTGTGCGGAGAAATGTTAAAAGTAAGCAAGTTTTTTTAAGTATATAAATAAGATATTAGTTATGTGGTTTTAAGGGTTAAAGTTTTTATGGAACAATATTAAATGAAGGAATTAAATTTGTTATTAACAGGGGCTTGTATGAAAGAGAAGATAAAGAATTCCAAGCCCGAGGAAAACCATGTGAAAGACAGTTTAAAAGGTATGTGGATAAAAGTGATTGACATACGATTAGTGTTATGCTACAAAAATGATCGAGTATAGCATTTGTTGTTTAATATTAAATAATAAGTAATTCAAAAGACTTATTTTGAGATTTTCTGTTAATTGCTCCTAATGTTAATAGGTAAAGATAAACGGGTTGTGCATATTAGTAGTGGGCGTAAGAGGAAAGGACGTATGAATGAAGTGGAGAACAATTATCCGTCAATATTAAATAGATGTTCACCAAAGCCACTATCAAAGGCAATTACAGTGCTGAATGAACAACAACGTAATGCTGTTGAAGAGATGGGATTCGGAAAGCTTCTGTCATTTAAGGTAGATGGAATCCCACAGAAACTCGGTTACTATGTTGTAGATGTTTTTGACGAAGACAAGATGGAGCTAGATCTTCCGTGTGGGAAGGTAAAAGTTGATGAGGAAGCGATACACATATTGTTGGGTATTCCAAGAGAAGGAATCCTTTTAGATAGTTTGGAGGAAGTAGATGTAAGAAGTTCCGTATTAGATGACTGGAGGAGTTCATATGGTGGTTCTTACATATCGCCGGCAGATATTGTGGCTCGGCTAACAAACAATGGACATAACAACATAAACTGCTTCAAGCTAGACTTTTTGGCTTTGTTCTTGGCAACTATGGTTGAATGTCATGCACACGGGAAATGTAAGCTTAATGCAATCTACCAGATTAACAACAGAGTTGATGTAAGGCAGATTAATTGGTGTGCTTATGTGCTGAACAAATTAAGAAACAGTAAAATGACGTGGGACAGGAACAACACAAAACCTTTCACCGGTCCATTGACATTACTTACGGTATGTTAGATATATACAATAACGAAATATCATTACATTGCGATAAAGTGTTTTGGTTTAGGTTTTTATTACATTGGTGTAACTAAATTAGTTAGTAGAGTATTTGAGCTTAGTTGTAAGAAATAGTTGACAACATTTTGCTGATCTTTACATTACTGTAAGTTGGTCCATCAAATCTTTTGTTACCTGACTTTAATCAATTGTAGTGTGCAACATAGTTGACAACATTTTGCTGATGTTTACATTACTGCATGCTTTATTACTTGTTATTACTCAAATAAAATTCTTGTTAATGGCAGATGATGTACGTGCGTGCAATTAGATGCAGGGGTATGGATGAAGATTATTCCAAACCACCAATTCAAACATGGAATTTGGACAAATTGAAATTAAGAGAGAAATTAGAAATAAAAATGGTGGCTTTGGTCTAGGTGAATTAGTAGGAATCTATTCGGGGGATTTGGGAAAAAGAAAAGAAAACAGCCCTGGGGTAGGTAGAAAAACCACAGCTGGGTATGATGAAGAGGTAAGGAAGAAAAGTAATATGGGATTTTTCATAAATTCTTACAACATATAAAGTAAAATAAACAATTTTAACTGTGTTTACATGTTGTATTGTTGTAAATATTGCAGGGGAGGTTAGTTGAGCTTGAAGAAATTATGAATAAAACAATCATGATGAAGACAAAACTTGAGTTGGGAATATTAGAAATGCAAGGGAAAAACAGAAAAAAAGAAGGGATTGAAAGATTAGCCTTAAAATTAGAATGTGTATTCAATCATAAACCGAGACCAGTTTGTTCACCCATGAAAGGAGGAAATAAGAAAGAACAAGAGAAAATAGAAAATGAAAAGGTTTTGGATGATCTAATATTTCAAGTTTGTATGGACGTCAATGAAAAGAGACAACCATTGATAGAAAGTGAAGAAGATGATGTTATGGATGATAGACACAACATTAATAGAAATGGTAAGCGTTGTAATTGTATAGAAGATAGAGAATTAATTTTATATTAGTTTATAAGTTATAAGGTTTGCACTAATTAAATCATTTTCTAAAGCAGGTGAAGATTCAAGCAATGGTATAGATTACGAGCAAAAGGAAATTGTAAAGGAAATAAATGATGATGACCTATGCCCCAGGATATACGAAAAAAAAATTGCAATCTGAAGGTATTAAAGTGTTATTCTTAGATATAACTACCCTGGTTATAATTAGAATATTAAAATATCTGGGATTTGAACGTGGTAGTTTGGAATTTTTTGTAAAGTTTAAAAGTAGTTGAGGTTCTAGTACATATGCTTACAGAATGTAACTACCTAGTAAAATGTAAATTAGAACTGAGGGAATCCATTATAGAACAATTATGGTTAACATGAAAAAATTTTTTGGTTACACTAATGTAAGTATATTGCCCAACACAGCCGAGGTTAATATGTTAGCTGGAGAAGGTACAAATACACAGAAAGATTGTAGTAAGGAAGAGGAGGCGAGAGGTGTTGATATTAAAGAAGGTCAAATTGGAAAAATCTTAATGGAGTGTGGACCTAAAATTTGTAAAGGTAAATAATAGGGGAGTCATACATAAGTTGTTTTTAAAATTGTGTTTTCATAGAAATTGTGCGCTTCATAATCATTATGTTTGTGACAGGTTATACTAAAAGCCAAATAAAAAATAATCCTTACAAGTTCGTGAAACAAGTACACCAGAAGACAGAAACAATTGATGATAAAAAAGTGATGGCAGAAGAAAAATTAAAACAAGACATAGGTCCGTGTGAACTAAGTACATACTAAAGTATAGTCAAAAAAGTAAGTGGTTCTCAATACTAATTGTTTACTATGTTGTAACATAGATTTGAAGAACAAAGAAAGTGAGGAACAGAGAAATCTACCCAATCAGAAATTGGTCCTAGCACAATTTGCTAAACAATTGGAAGAAAAGAGAATAAAAGGTAAGGAATTAAATGCTTAAATATTATAAGTTATGAATAATAAAACATGTAATGTGAAAACGTTTCCTGGGTTTCAGTGCCGCATTATCAGTCAGTAGACTTGGGTGCACCATCTTACAGCTTAGGATTGACACAGGAGTCTACAGAAACACCTCTCATGAAAGGTAATATTGTACTTGTGTCAGGAAACAAAAACAGCAACATTCTATGATGAAACGCAAGAAAAGGAGAAGGGTAACTATAAGTGGGTAGTTGCATTGTAGAAAATATGAAGGGAAATAAAATTTGTTAACGTACCTTTATATGATGACTGAGAATGATTTTGGGATACTTTTATTGAATATAAGTTATGCAACTTTAGTGCAACATAACTATGATGTTACATTACGTTACATTTAAAGATAAGGGCAAAGACAAGAATACGTTAAATAGTAATTGTGTATGCAACTTTTATGCACTAAGTTACATTATAGCTTGAATGAAACAAAGATACATATTTTATGTTTAAAAATGTATTGTAAGCCACAGTAATATAGTTGCACCAGCTTACATTACATACATCTTACAAAATAAAATTTAAAAATAGATAGAACAGGTTGTATGCACATTAATGAATATTTATTCCAACGTGTGGATGATGGTGTCCTATTATATAATAGATAAGCCATGGAACTTTGGTGCCCCATCTTACAGCTTGGGTTTAACACAGGACAGTCAATGTAAGGCTCAAGAGGAAGGTAAGTAATGGAATTTATATTAGAATACAATATATTAGGTGATGTTACATGAACGAATACAATTTAGAAATCTTACCATTGACTTGAGTTACCCGGCATTTATTTAAAGGAAATTACATGATATTACATTAGATGAAACAGTGGTAAGAAAGTTCCCTGAATAATTGGAGGTTTAATGTGGTTTGGGTTTCATAGAATAAGTGCAGTATATTTGGCAGAAAATTGATTTTAAATAACTTTAAAATGACCAAAAAGTAAGAAAACATACGATTATGCATCAAATGATATGTAAATTTGATAACTATTACTAATTTTGGTGTATTGTATAGTACATCACACAGGCAGCTTGGGGGCCCCATCTTACAGCTTGGGGTTAACACAGGACGCTGAAAGTGCGGCTGAAGGAAAATGTAAAATTAAATAACTACAGTACACTTCCATTTGTTTACATAACGTTACATTTAAGGAAAAAGTTATGAATTTTTTATGTGTTAATATAGTTTTATTTTAAAATTGACTAACTTCTTATCCTTTATAGTGAAGAAGAAAAGTGAGAAATGTGGGTTTGAGACACCTTCGGACAATTTGGGCTACAATAAAAAGGGGGAGGGATTATTTAATAAAGAAGGTAATGTAATAACATTTTACACAACGTATGGTACACATGTTTACGTTACATAGCAAATGTGTCGTTTCCAATTTAATTCCTGCTTTGTTTATATTCAAAACATAACTTATGCAATTATATAGACCTTGGTGATGCATCTTACTTCATGTTTTTTCTCTGTGTAAAAATTGTATTAAGTTACATTGATTTTAATAAAATTACATCACATCATATTAGATTTCAAGAAAAAATAAAAAAAATAGTATAAATTATATGCATAAATTGAAGTTTATATTTTGGTAACTATGTTTGATCGTGCGCTATTTTGTAGTACAAAAGATATGCAACTTGGGTGCCCCATCTTATAGCTTGGGTTTAACACAGGAGGATGAAAGTGAGGCCCAAAAAAAAGGTAAAAACTATGAAATTACAGTGAACAAATAATTAATTACATGACATTACAGTGATTTTTTTATAAATTTATGTGATAACATAGCTTTCTATTTTGTCTGAATAAATTCTTATCCGTTATAGTTTACAGTATATGTGATTTATGAAAAAATGTAGCAGATATGAAAGAATATTAGAAAACAATTACGAGAAAAAAATGTTCTGGCAAGGGTAATGATGTAAGAAGAGGTAAAATAAAAAATTTAGGTTTGCCGTAGGATGTTACATTACTTTAGATAAGAACAAAAACAGATATAAAGACTAAATTTATAGTGACAGACAGAATAATTTGCACGCGTAAAAAGTTAAAAAAAATTAAAAAAATATGTATAAAGAAGTCAATAAAACCATGACTGTGAATGATGGTGCAAGTTGGGTGCACTATCTTAAAAGTGGAGATTCACATAGACAAATAAAGTTGGGGGTTCAAGAAAAATAGTTAATATAGAAAACATATTACAGTAGACTACAATGAGTTAGCCGACATTACTTTTCAGTAAATTACATCATATTACATTAGATGAAATAGTCATATTCCTGTATTACATCATATTACATTAGATGAAATAGTCATATTCCTGTATTACAGTAAATTACATCATATTACATCATATTCCTGTATAAGGTGAGGTTTAATCTGGTTTGGGTTTCATATAATAAGTGCAGTATATTTGGCTTGTTGTAGATTTTAAATAACATTAGATGAAATAGTCATATTCCTGTATTACATCATTAGATGAAATAGTCATATTCCTGTATTACATCATTAGATGAAAGAGTCATATTCCTGTATTACATTAGATGTAATAGTCATATTCCTGTATTACATCATATTACATTAGATGAAATAGTCATATTCTTGTATTGCAGTAAATTACATCATATTACATCATATTCCTGTATAAGGTGAGGTTTAATCTTGTTTGGCCTTCATATAATAAGTGCAGTAGACTTCCATGATTTACAGGTTGGGTTTAACACATGATTTACATTTAAGGAAAAATTTATAAAAGTTTTAAGTCTTAATATAGTTTTATCTTGAAATTGACTAATTTGTTATGGTTTATAATGGAGACAGAAAGTGACAAATGCGGGTTTCAGACACGTTCAGACAATTTGGGCTGCAATGAAAAGGGGGAGGGAGTTTTTAACAAAGAAGGTAATGTAAAATAGATTGTACACAACGTATGATAAACATTGTTAGATTACATAGCAAATCAGTTGTTTCCAATTTAATGCCTGCTTTGTTTATAATGAAAACATAACTTATGCTTCTTACTTCATGTTTTTCTGTGCACCATCATTCACAGTCATGGTTTTATTGACTTCTTATACATATTTTTTTAATTTTTTTTACTTTTTACGCGTGCAAATTATTCTGTCTGTCACTATAAATTTAGTCTTTATATCTGTTTTTGTTCTTATCTAAAGTAATGTAACATCCTAGGGCAAACCTAAATCTTTTATTTTACCTCTTCTTACATCATTACCCTTGCCAGACCATTTTTTTCTCGTAATTGTTTTCTAATATTCTTTCATATTTTGGTAACTATGTTTGATCGTGCGTTATTTTGTAGTACAAAAGACATGCAACTTGGGTGCCCCATTTTATAGCTTGGGTTTAACACAGGAGGATGAAAGGGAGGCCCCAAAAAAAGGTAAAAAACTATGAAATTACAGTGAACAAATAATTAATTACATGACATTACATTGATTTTTTTATAAATTTATGTGATAACATAGCTTTCTATTTTGTCTGAATAAATCCTTATCCGTTATAGTTTACAGTATATGTGGTTTATGAAAAAATGTAGCAGATATGAAAGAATATTAGAAAACAATTACGAGAAAAAAATGGTCTGGCAAGGGTAATGATGTAAGAAGAGGTAAAATAAAAGATTTAGGTTTGCCCTAAGATGTTACATTACTTTAGATAAGAACAAAAACAGATATAAAGACTAAATTTATAGTGACAGACAGAATAATTTGCACGCGTAAAAAGTTAAAAAAAAATTAAAAAAATATGTATAAAGAAGTCAATAAAACCATGACTGTGAATGATGGTGCAAGTTGGGTGCACTATCTTAAAAGTGGAGATTCACATAGATAAATAAAGTTGGGGGTTCAAGAAAAATAGTTAATATAGAAAACATATTACAGTAGACTATAATGAGTTAGCCGACATTACTTTACAGTAAATTACATCATATTACATTAGATGAAATAGTCATATTCCTGTATTACATCATATTACATTAGATGAAATAGTCATATTCCTGTATTACAGTAAATTACATCATATTACATCATATTCCTGTATTAGGTGAGGTTTAATCTAGTTTGGGTTTCATATAATAAGTGCAGTATATTTGGCTGGTTGTAGATTTTAAATAACATTAGATGAAATAGTCATATTCCTGTATTACATCATTAGATGAAATAGTCATATTCCTGTATTACATCACTAGATGAAAGAGTCATATTCCTGTATTACATTAGATGAAATAGTCATATTCCTGTATTACATCATATTACATTAGATGAAATAGTCATATTCTTGTATTGCAGTAAATTACATCATATTACATGATATTCCTGTATAAGGTGAGGTTTAATATGGTTTGGCCTTCATATAATAAGTGTAGTACACTTCCATGATTTACAGGTTGGGTTTAACACATGATTTACATTTAAGGAAAAATTTATAAAAGTTTTAAGTCTTAATATAGTTTTATCTTGAAATTGACTAATTTGTTATGGTTTACAGTGGACACAGAAAGTGACAAATGCGGGTTTCAGACACGTTCAGACAATTTGGGCTGCAATGAAAAGGGGGAGGGAGTTTTTAACAAAGAAGGTAATGTAAAATAGATTGTACACAACGTATGATAAACATGGTTAGATTACATAGCAAATCAGTTGTTTCCAATTTAATGCCTGCTTTGTTTATAGTGAAAACATAACCTATGCTTCTTACTTCATGTTTTACTGTGTGAAAATTTAGCATCAAGTTACATTGATTGAAAAAAGATTGCATCACATCAAATTATATTACAAGAAGTAATAAACAAAACATTACTGTAAATTGTATGCATAACATGATGTTTAATTATTGGTATCTGTGTTTAATTGTGCCCTCTTCTGTAGTAGAAAATACATGCAACTTGGGTGGCCCATCTAACAGATTGGGTTTAAAACAGGAGGATCAAAGTGGGGCACAAGGAAAAGGTAAAATTTTAAAATTAACAGTGAACAGTAATTATTTACATTACATTACAGTGAAATTTGTTTTAGTTTATTGAATACCATAGCTTTATTTTTTGTCTGACAAAATTCTTATCCTTTATATTTTACATTATATGTGGTTTATGGAAATATGTAGTAAAGATGAAAGAAGATAAGAAAACAATTAGAAAAAATCCAGCAAGAAAAAGAATGGTGCCGTCTTCAGCAAAATCACCATACTATATGAGGGAGACAACAATTGATCAATTATTCACCAAGGAGGAGGAGGCTATATGGGAATTAATATTCAACACAAATCCAAGGTGATATATTTTATTAGCATAAAAAAATGGGATATGGGGAATTTATAATTAAAAAAAAGAAGAAATTTGTTACAGTAGTTTAACTTTAATTTTCGTTAAAGTGATAATAACAAATAATGTTGCACTAATGCAGCGAACAAGTATTTGACACACAATTAGGGGTGAGGACAGAGATATTTATCTTAAGGACTTTGGAGCCATGTAGGGAGGTTTATGGCAACATCATAGACTGTTGGGCTGCAGTATTGAATAATGAAGAAAAGTTACGGAGCATCGAATCACCGCATAGGCTGTTTGTGTGCCACCAGCCTTTCGTAAGTAAACAAACAAGAAACTAATCCATCATCATTACAAAAAATCTCCCCCTTTCATTGTGATTTGTTTGTCCAGTTGGAGTGGCTATTCATCAACGAGGAAAAATGTTTGAGGACGTTTACAAATAACATTTTTGAAGCGTTAGGGAGGGACGAGAAGCAGAGAAATCTTAAAGGATACGATCTAGTATTCTTTCCAATATTGGAAAAGAAACATTTCTACCTTGTCGTGTTCGACATGAAGAACCCATCAACTTTTGTCATTGACAATATGGAGCCTAAAGAGAGCATTGTCCAACTACGGGACAATGAAGAGTATCAAAAAAAAAAGATACACCTTACAAAGTGGTGAGTTTATTAAATATTGCTTTGTTGGCAGAAGCATGTTTTTTTACATATAAAATGGGGTAACTTGTTTTCATTGTTGGCAGAAGCATATTTTTACTCAATACTTGCTGAAATGGGGGAATGGTAAATCAGGCAGAATTGCAAGTACAAACATCAACAGACTACAGTTGGAATGGGCGACTAAACGCAACTACACTGATTGTGGGATATTTACAATGCGCCATATGGAGATGTTCATGGGCAACAACGGGGCAACTTTTGAGTGCGGTTTCAAGAATAACGAAAGAACGCTGAAGTCTCAAATAAAAAATCTGAGAAAGAAATATGCTGCAAGAATTCTACTATCGAATATAAACGTGCACAAGAAAAAAGTGTTGGATGCAGCGTACGGTATAAAATCTTGATGGTCTTATCACAAAATATGTGATCCTCAAACTTAACTTAAGATTTGCAAGTTAGTGTTTTGTGTTGGTTAGTGTACGGTAATTTTTATTTTGTCATAACTCATTTACACTAGTAAAACAAAACCAGGTACTATGGTACCTATATTTTGGTATGTTTAATATTAATGATAGACAAAAGTACTTATGAATGGTGTTTAGTTTAATACATAGACAAAAGTACTTATGATGATGTAGATATAATTAATTTTAAATATGCTGCAAGAATTCTACTATGGAATATAAATGTGCAAAAGGAAAAAAATGTTGGATGCGCGTACTAATGTAACCAAACAATTTATACGTGCAAATTACTGTAGTGTAATTCCACTGTGCAGTTTACTAATAACACCTGACATAAACTATCGTAAGTAAATGTAACTCTTTTGCTTACTATAGTGTATATAAAGTTGAAGAATTTCAATGCACAAGAAATTGTTCAAACTATGTTGCATACTAGTGTCTAATTAAAGTTGATAGACGGTGTACAAAAAAAGAAGCATAATCTATTATAAATTAGACAAAACCTTCTGGAAACGGTATGTTTGAGAATACTGTATGTATATGTTTAATTTTTTAGTTCGGTGCATAATACCTACAGTAGTTGCAATAGCGTATATGTAAAACTACAAGTTTAAGTTAATGTACTGTTATTCAAACTTTAAAAGTACAACTTTAAAAACACAAATATGATGGTAGATTATAGTCAAATATATAGACGGTGTAAAAAATGTAGAAATCTAAGCAATGAATGTTGATGTAATTGCTTTATTTATGAACGTACTAATTTAAACAAACTATAGAAATATGTAGGTTAAAGTAGTGTACTAGCAACAAACAATTTGGTTTTAACACCTAACTATGTTGCATACTATAGTGCTCATACCCTTTAGTGTTCAAAAAATAAAAACAAAATATCTTAAAAATATAACAAAAACTACTGGAAAGTGTATATTTTATAATACAGTATCTATATGTAAATTGATTTGACTCGGTTGATATTAGTGTCACAAAATACGAAAAGATGTTAGTTACATTAGTGTAACTTAAAACACTACTGTAAGTTAATGTAGTGTTGTTCACACTTTATATTCAATTCACATAAAAAAAATGTTTTCAGGTTTAAAAATTAATTATATTCAATTGACATAAAATTGGTTTATATTAAAATTAAATATAATTATGCCTTGATGATATAAGTGTGAATACTTACAAATGAAAACCGATGTAAAAAAATGAAGGTAAGTTTATATAATGGAGGGTGCTCATAACCTTTAGTGTTGAAAAAATAAAAACAAAATATATTAAAAATTAAACAAAAACTAGTGCAAAGAGTATATTTTATAATACAGTATGTATATGTAAATATATTAAAAATGAAGGTTAGTTTATATAATGGAGGGTGCTCATACCCTTTAGTGTTGAAAAAATAAAAACAAAATATATTAAAAATTAAACAAAACCTAGTGCAAAGAGTATATTTTATAATACAGTATCTATATGTAAATTGTTTTGATTCGGTTGATATTACTGTCACAAAATACGAAAAGATGTTAGTTACATTAGTGTAACTTAAAACACTACTGTAACTTAATGTAGTGTTGTTCACACTTTATAGTACTGTTTTCAAAATATAAAATAGAGATTTTTACCCTTTACTGTTCAAAAAATAAAAACAAAATATATAAAAAATATAAGAAAAACTACTGCAAAATGTATATTTTATAATACAGTATCTATATGTAAATTGATTTGACTCGGTTGATATTAGTGTCACAAAATACGAAAAGATGTTAGTTACATTAGTGTAAATGAAAACACTACTGTAACTTAATGTAGTCTTGTTCACACTTTATATTCAATTCACATAAAAAAATGTTTTCAGGTTTAAAAATTAATTATATTCAATTGACATAAAAATGGTTTATATTATAATTAAATATAATTATGCGTTGATGATATAAGTGTGAATAATTACAAATGAAAACCGATGTAAAAAAATGAAGGTAACTTTATATAATGGAGGGTGCTCATACCCTTTAGTGTTGAAAAAAAATATATATATTAAAAATTAAACAAAAACTAGTATGTATATGTAAATTGTTTTGATTCGGTTGATATTAGTGTCCTAAAATACGAAAAGAGGTTAGTGACATTAGTGTAACTTAAAACAATACTGTAACTTAATGTAGTGTTGTTCACACTTTATAGTACTGTTAGAAAATAGAGATTTTTACCAACATAACATCAAACATTAATAAGATTTATCTTACATTGTTAGAAAATCATAGTTGTTTCGTACAACATATGTATACACGTTGTCCCCTTTCAAAAAAAGGTAACCAAAAAACATATGGATCAGAAACAAAATGATAGGACCTACAAAAAAGTGGTCAGAATAAGTTGTACTTTACACACTACAAAGTTGTAACCCAAAAAACATACCACTACGCAGATACTTTACCCACTAATAAGTGGTAACCAAAAGATGTTACTTACATTAGTGTAACTTAAAAAACTACTGTAACTTAATGTAGTGTTGTTCACAATTTATAGTACTGTCTTCAAAATTTAAAATAGAGATTTATACCAACATAACATCCAACATTAAACAAGATTTATCTTACATTGTTAGAAAATCATAGTTGTTTCATACACCATATGTATACACGTTGTCCCCTTTCAAAAAAAGGGTAACCAAAAAACATATGGGTCAGAAACAAAATGATAGAACATACAAATAAGTGGTGAGAATAAGTAGTACGTTACAACTAAGTTGTAAGCCAAAAAAACATACCACTACGCAGATACGTTACACACTAATAAGTGGTAACCAAAAAAAGAGAAGTGACCAAACTGCCAACCTACTGGGGATGGTTGTTGGGACCAGCCTTAACCTTCTTCCTGCAGTTCCTCGTATCATGGTGCCCATACTCCTTACATATGTTGCACAATCTTGGCTTCTTCATGCTCTTCTCAACAGCCTTCTCACCAGGTCCAATTAAACGCCGATTGGTACCGCAACCCTTGTTGCGAATACCTTGAGGGGTGGTTAAATTCACTTCAGCTACATCTTCAACACCAACCAGCGACTTAATAACTTCATTCCTTGATTTAGAGACGCTTTCTGTTGATTTATGGGTCAGAATCTCTTCCTTAATTTCGTTTAACTTTGTAGCTAAACCTGATAACCCATCAATGTTGTCCCTTAGTTGATCAACACAATCATTCACGCATTCTAACACATTGTTCCTTAAAACAGCTTCTTCTGTTGTCTCTGCCGTAAGGCGGTTCTGAATACTAAACACCTGAGTCGGAAGACTGTCTCGAAACCAACGGGGAGATATATACGCATCTGGGATTTCAGATACTTTGTTTAAACGAAATACACAAAATATGTGACGACAAAGGTAGCCAATACGTGTAAACCCCATACAGGAACACTCATAAGACTTGGTAACCAAGTGATGTGATACCTGAAAAAAATTAGTTAATTAATGATATAAATAAATACAATATATTAAACAACAAAAAAAACAATGTAAAGGAAAAGGTGATTTTCAGTTGCTTACGTAGAATTCGTTTACCAAATCAGTCCTCTTATCAATTTGAGATATTGTGAAGATCTTGGTATGATCCTGAACATCAACATTAGTTATAAAACAACACATAAGACCCTTGTATATCTCTTTTTGAACTTCCTTAAATAGGGTTTGCGTGTAGAAACGTTCAGCGTGTTGTTCGATCGGCAAAGCAGTTCGTAGTTGTAGTCGACTGGTACTACTTACAAAGTCAACAGTACGCTGATTGTAACGCTGATTGTCTAAAGCAGAGTCAAAGGCCATGAAAAATTGAACAAGAGTGTTCGCAGGACTTGAAGTAACCTTGAAAGACGCATTAGAGCTCTCGCATCTCGAAGTGGTCTTCATGAGACAACACATTGGGATTTCTCTAAAATAGGCCGGAACCCACATATGCCTAATAACAAACATGTCGTTCAACCAAACATTGTCGGATAACCTAAAAGACCTGATTAGATTATGCCAACGCTCCTCAAATGTAACAGGGGTGATGTAAACATTCCATACCAACTTATGAATCGCAGAACGAATATTAGAGTTCTCATAAATGTCAGAACTAATCTGCGTAAAAAAACAATAAGTAGAAATGTGTTAAACTTAATTTGTACCTGACATCATATTACATAAACACTACATTAGATTGCAACAAATTACGTCAAATTACATGACGAAACATTAGATTACAACAAATTACAACAAACAATAGGGTCTATGTAATTACTAGAATGTGTTCCAGTTTATTCATACCTGACATTACAAGGGAACAAACTGATGAAAAAAAAAATGTTAACTAATGTTAATTAAATAACACTTGAATGATGTCACATTCGTATATAAAGTATAGTTACTACATCATATTACATCAGTATGTTTTTATATTTTACATCACATTAGATCAGACTACATGAGATATTCATACCTGACATTACAAGGGAACAAACTGATGAAAAAATAAATGTTAACTAATGTTAATTAAATAACACTTGAATGATGTCACATTCGTATATAAAGTATAGTTACTACATCATACTACATCAGAATGTTTTTATATTTTACATCACATTACATCAGACTACATGAGATTATTTTCTTTTAAATGGTCTATGTAAAGTTAATACAGTGTGAACCATTACAATATAAAAAATATAAACCATTAAGTAGTGTTAAATCAAAGAAGTACATGACATGGTAAGACTAAGACAAAAGTTAGTTCTACAATTAAAAATTAATAGTATAAAATATACCTTAGACGGTAATTTCTTCATGATGTGCCACATACACAAACGGTGGTGAGCTTTCACAAATACAGAGGAGACAGCAACCTTCATTGCAGGATCTTGATCGGTTAAAACTAAAGATGGATGCGTCTTATGAGTTTTTAGAAAACAACGGAGAAGCCACTTGTACGAGTCCGCCGTCTCATCAGACAACAAACCAGCTGCAAAAGTTACACATTTTTATGTTGATCTACACCGGTAAAAGGCACAAATATCATGTTGTACCTACAATGTATAAAAACAATCAAATAAAAAAGCTTTAGTACAAACACATAACCAAAAATTTTAAAAAAAACTTGTAAGTATATGTACTTGTTTGTGGAATATGTTGCATCAAACGCAATAACATCGCCAAATGACCGGTAATTGGTTTGAGATATTTCATCAGCCCAATATATAGCCTTCACCTCACCACCAACATGGTGGATGTCATATGAAAAGTTCACGTGGTTCTTAGCAAACTGCTCCAACTTACTAACTACAAACAACATGTCTCTGTCCCCAATAAACATCTTAATGTCACGACTAACATTCTTATATGCTGATTTGGTACCTCGCATGTTGTGGTGGCCTCCTTTTAAGGCCGAATGCAAACAATGTGCGACAGTTGGACCAACTCGGTGTAAACTCATAGTGTGTATAAACTTAATATCTTGAAAATCCAAGTGACGACCAGTGCGAGTCAAATCCATATTATCAGATGATATAAGATCATGGTTATGTTTCTCAAAAAATTCATACAACACATAATGTTTCGAGCCCTTGATTGCCTTCAAACGAATGAGAGCCTTACAATCAGTTACTTTAAATGCACAACCACGAGTGGGACAAAGAGTGGAAGGATCTGTGGTATCAATAGTCTTCCCTTTAGGCTTACCCCATTTGTTACATAACAATGTGCGATGAGTAATGACACCATTCCATCTCTTAAAACCTCCCACACGTACAACAAAACCTGATGACTGTGCGTATCGCTGGTACATGTCCAACACCTGCTGCCATGAAGTAAAAATAGCACCAACAAAAGGTTTCTGATCAACGGAAACCTCAGGAACCCAATACTTGCTACCATTTGGGGTTTGGAATATATTACTACAGTGACTTCCTGTGATGTTAGGAAAAAAAATTATGGAAGGTTAGTAAGACAAATAAAAACAGTAGTACATTGAGTTACTATGACTATGCTGGAATGTAGTGAGACAAATTAAAATCAAATTTTACAGGTTATGAAATAGGTGTAACATAATGTAAATATCATGTTACATAATAAAAATCAAACTTTACAGGTTAAGAATATGCTGGAATGTAATGAGACAAATTAATAACAGTAAAAAAAATTATGAAAAAAATAATAAAAAAATATGAAAAATATCATAAAACATCTAAAAAAAGAAGTAGTACTATACTATAATAAACACAGGAAAATTAAGTGACAAACAAATAAGTAATAAGATAGGGAAATACATAACCCAGTTCTCAGCTCAAGTTGAGTTATTTCTTAAAACTATACTAAGTTATTTCTTAAGAAACTAAGTTATTTCTTAAGAAAAAATCAATATCAACAGTGGTACTAAGAATTTAATATTGGGATATGTAAAAAGTTCTTACAGATTTGATAATGGACACATTATCTTTTCTTTGAAACATAGTGTAACAGGTTGTTTTTTTTATCTCGGTTGGGTTTAACAATTTGTTACAAAAATATGATAATAAAACTCACCCAAGAACAAAGATTTATTGAACAAATGCTTATATCAAACAAATTGTTACAAAAATATGATAAGAACAGGGTTGTCAAAAATATCAAACAAGTTTGTAATTTTAACAGACTTTACAGGTTGGTAATAACATACTTTCCAAAAAATATAAATTAAATTAACCCAAGAACAAAGGTTCATTAAACAATTGATTATAAAACTCACCACGACGATCATAACCAATATATCGAAAATGAGGTACTACATCCACATCATCAACACGGGATTCATCAGGTACTACGTCCTCAAACGAAGCTTCTTCTACAACATCAACGACCGGTAAGGGTGGGTCACTGTTAACGTCACCGCCACCCATCTACAACAAACAAAGGTTCTCGGTTTTTTGGTGATGAAGAGAGCAAAGTATGATGAAAATTGAAAATTTGGAAGAAATCTAGTACAAGAAACGAAGCTTTCTTGGTTTTCTAAAGGAAGAAGGTAGGGTGGGTTGGTAGGAAGACAAGACAAGTGGGGGAGATGTCTTTCAAAAAAACAATCTAGTACATGAAAGGGATGTCTAGGGGATGGAAGCATTAAATGAGGGGTATAAAATGACGAAAATAACCCCAAAAGATGCTATCTCAATTAGATGATGTGTCAATGTGTGATTGGTCCATTATAGTTAATGGGTTCTTACATTTTTAGTGGGTTTTTAAAAGAACCCATTCCTATACATATATACATATACATATATATATATATATATATATATATATATATATATATATATATATATATATATATATATATATATATACAGATATAGATATATATATATATATATATATATATATATATATATATAGATATATATATAATATATATATAGATATATACATATATATAGATAATATATAATATATACATATATATACATATATATACACATAGATACATATATATACATATATACATATATACTATATACATAGATATATATATACAGATATATACATATATATATACATATATATATATATATATATATATATATATATATATATATATATATATATACATATATATATATATATATATATATATATATATATATATATATATAGGGTTAGGTTCAAATCAGAACTTCATTTTTGGTGAAAACTTCAAGAACTAATATTGACCATTTATTATTTTCAATCTTAAGGATTAAAAATATAATGTAAAAGGGTAAATTAGTAATCAATTAATTTTTCTCTCTCCAATAAATTAATTACATAACTATTTCTTCTTTCTCATCTCTTATCTCAAATCTCATACCTCTTTAATTTTTATAAAAGTAATCTTCATTTTTCAAATTAATCTGTGTGCAATATATAAATCTTCATGATGATCATTTATTTTTCAAGCTTACAGTGTGTGTATATATATGTGTAAATCTTAATAGGTAATTAATTTACATATATGTAAATAGTTAATTAACATATATGTAAAACAAGGACATAAATATTGTTTTAACGTGGGAAACGCGTAACAAAAAGTAACATATATTTAAATATCCAAAATGAACCACTAAGCCTTTATTAACTTAAGGCTATGTGTATGCGTGAATTGTGATACCAAAACCGAAGCAAAATAATAAAAAGCATGAGCAAAACTTCTATAAATTATAATATGTAATATATGTACTATAGTGGCTATCAAATAATTTTCTAAGAAAAAATAAATTAAAAGATAATGTTTCACATCCTTCTAAACACTTATTTTTCGAATCGCAGACTATTTACATATACGTAAACGTTTAAATGGACCAATTACTTACATATAAAAATATGTCTTGAGTTTCTCCTTTTTAGCTACATGTAAAATTAATGTTTTACAAATTAATATGTGAATCGACTATTTGCATATATGTATACTTTTTACATTCTGTGTTTTACTTGATATATGATGAAATCAAATGATCACAGTTAAAGAATGAGATTAAAGAATTCAAAGATAACAAATAATAAAATAATTCTCCTATAAATTTTCATCATATATCAATCTTAACAGCAAAAACTAACCCTAAAAATGAAATATAGACAACAATAAGATAAGAACTTGCGACTTATATAACATAATAAGGACACCGTCTAATTAACTAGACAAATAGTAAAACACTTATATTAGAATTGTTTCATCTATTATAAAAATTAAATTTGCGACAGCCGAATTCCGATGAAACATTAGTCCAATTAGCAATTGATTGTAAAAAAGTAAAAACTACCGTAGCCAACGTACTCAAAGTCGGTTCCGATGGCCCAATGCTTTTCTTATGCAATTCTTCATTTGTATTAAATATATTCCACTAACCATTGTTTGTTTTCCATCGATGAAAACTTTTCTTCTGAAATCATTCCATAGACTTGTATATTAGCATCATAAAATCAAATTGAAACTAGTTTCAATTTCTTAAGATAGTGAGAGATATTCAGGATCTGTTAACGACGTTGGTGTTTTTAAATTTAGAAAGAAAGTGAGAAAAATTAGGAAATGATTTAATTATGGTGTTAAATCTCCATACTACCCTCTAAGTCAATGATTAAAAATTCTTTATATTTTATTTAATTATTATAATCTCATTATTGTTTTGACCATTGATTAAATAATCTAATGGTTTAGATAAGTCCTGTAGTTCTGAAATATTTAATAGTTTTGTAATGATCCTAACCCTATATATATATATATATATATATATATATATATATATATAATATATATATATATATATATATATATATATATATATATATATATATATATATATATATATATATATATAAAGAGAGAGAGATAGAGGAAAGATCAAATAAAAACCATCATTTTAGAGAAAAACCAAGAAAACTATTGACACCCAATCACATAATTTCTAGTAATTTTCTTATTTTTTTAATAAAAGAGTATTTTAGTAAAATAGCATATCTCCTATTTTAGGTAATTACATCTTTTTAGAATTTAAATCCAATATTTAATAACTTCTATTTTTATTAAATCGTTTATATATTCAAACAAGATGAAATATCATCTGTAGATTTCTCAATCATTATCTCTAAACTTCATCATCGCCATTTTTAGGGTTTTCATCATCGCCATTTTTAAAAGATTATACCCATCTCCATTGCCATTTTGAAAATATTATTTGATGGTTTGTTACACAAGATCCATGCTTTAATGGTTTTTAAATTGAAGCCATAGAAACGAAGAACACAACGATGATCATCGAAGAAGATGACTATTATCTTCATCATTCCTTATATTCACAAATGATGATTATGTTATGCTTAGTCAAATATTATTCTCAAAGTTTTTTATTATTATCAATTGTGCTTTTCTTTAATTTACATTTACTCTCGTGGTTACGTACATTGTGTTTAGTGAAGTATTATTTTGATGATCTACGCTCACTTGAAAGTATGTAAATGTTATATTTTATGGTCAAGAGTTCTTATTCAACAATTAGTTCATAAGCTTGACTCATATAACACATTTTTTATGATCTTTATTAACTTTTGCTAATGAATTGATGTTGTTTGCTACCAATTTGATTTTGGTTCATGTTATTGGATGTTGTTTAGTGTTGTTTGGCGGGGAGGTGTTCATTGTGCGACGGGAGGATAAACAACAGCTTCAACATATTTTGAAAATCATGTATATGCTGTAATTTTAAAGTAGACAAAACAACTATAATAGTTAGCTTGTAATAGACTTCATTGTAGCAAGTCGTGTGCGTATAATATGATACACCCGTATATCAGGTCTAGCAAAGCAACAACCAAGGTTCTGCCGCAGCATCGCGCGGCATTAATATCTAGTTTTAATTAAAAGTCAACCTAAAACTAATCATTTCTACTCATCCGAAGCTGTCTTGTGATGTCTCCCTCAAATTCTCCGAAGACCTAAAAATCATCCCAAAGTGTATAGGCCGTCCAAAGTCACTCCAAACCCATCGCTTTGATTCCAACACGAGGCAACATCTTTTTGAAAAGGATATATATATATATATATATATATATATATATATATATATATATATATATATATATATGTATATATATATATATATATATATATATATATATATATGTATATATATATATATATATATTAATCAAATGTTTTTCTTATATCCTTTTGAATTCTTGTTTGTTTTAACTTGTTATCATATACTCTTTTCTTGGTAAGTGGTGTTAAATTTAGGCTCACTAATGTTAATTTTTGTTTCGATGGTTTAAACTTTTTTTATGTATTGAGTTCACTCCCCAACCCTCGAAAAGAAATTTCTTTACTTTCACCCTTCACATCCTATAAAATTGTTCAAGCTTCGTCACTGCCAGACCAGTTTGAATCAAGTTGCATCAAATAATAAAAAACATATAACCAAATTAATATTAAATGGATAGTAAAAATATGTTAATCATAATTAGAAATAAATAATAGAAATACAATTCATCCGGTTGTTCTTTTCTACGGTTTTTCATTTTTTGGGTTGTTTTCATCAAAAAAGTAATGAGTTTGATTACCTAACTTATAAGATTAGTCGAGTAGGCTTGTATTAGCTGTCTACTATAAGATAGCTAGTTTTGGGGCTTTCGACATCAAAAGCTATCCACTTGTCCTATAAAAAGTTATTAGGTTATAATAGTTTTTTAATATATTTAAGTGAGTTTATAATTGGTATATATTTTGCAAAATATTCAATTTCCTTGTGGGTCGTCAAATTTTTTTTTTATGGGTCTACATTAAAATTCCATGATGTTTAGTATCAAAATTCAATAGGGTTAGTGTTAAATTCCTCGATGGACGATTAGGATTATAATGTATATATGTGCTACAACAAAAAATTCATGGGTGTGGGTAACCCCAAAAGGACCGACTAGATCCGCCCATGCACATTAGAACTAAAACCTTTAACTCACATTAATTTAAAAAATTATAAGTTTATTAGAGAGTTTTGAAAAATTTTGATGATCAGAGTGTCAACGACAAAACGCACCCCTCGCCCAAGACTTTAATCAGGTTAGGGTTGTGCAAATACCTATTTTTGAGCTGATGAACCGATGGAACCGACTAGATCGAGCCATTCAGAACTGTATAACATACTATAGGTTCGGTTTTCCAGTTTCAATATTCCATTGTCTCGGTTTTGGTTCCAGACCGAATTTCCTTTGAGAAAACCATGGTTAGTTGGTTCCAGAACCGAATTTCTTTGAGAAAACCATGGTTGTAAAAGTCGCTAGACGCTGCTAGGTCGGTGAACTGGAGAGTACTTGGCTTAGGCGGGAGTACTCGAGGAGTACTTAGACATGACAAATATAAAGAAATCAATTTTTGAGAAATTATATATATCAAATATCTTAAGTGTACTAATGTTTATAACAAAATACGTGAAAATGAATATATATCAAAAAATATGATTACATACTATAATAATTTAAAATATAATCATCTTTTAAATATATATACACATTGATTTCTTTAATACTTATCTTTCAAAGTATATTAATGAAAAGCAAAAAATAACAATAAAATAAGAATTGGTGAAATATAACAAAAATCGGTAAAAAAAAACAGCACAAACTGACTTACCCGAGTTAGACCGAGAAGATTTAGATAACCATAACATACCGTTTCTTCTTGGTTTTCAACAAAAATGTCATTGTTCTTATGACCACATATCAGTATATCAAATCCTTTATGTATACAACTGCCCCAATGTAACGACGAATATCTTCGAAGTCAAATTACACTTCCGACCACAAGTGTTTCATCAATCACAACCACCCACCAATCAATACACAAGATTTTAATCCAATTCTTCCACATTCACTTGTAAATCAACAATAATCCCAAATGTCTTCACCGAAAGTTGAACGATCAACAAACCCACTCACCGGAAAACATCAACAACGACAATCTTACTGGAGATGGAGCAAAGAAGCCTTCTTCCCGGAGCAATCTTTCCGGGACTGGACTTCCTACCGGAAAGCCCTCTCCGGCACCTATCCCCGCTTCAAAGATCGCCTTTTGCACGATCGCAAGACTCCGATGAGATCGAAAAGCTCCGAAAACAAAGCGAAAACGACATGAAACGTTGCCTCACTTGGTGGGACTTGATGTGGTTCGGGTTTGGAGCTGTCATCGGTGCGGCGGAATATTCGTTATCACCGGACAAGAAGCACATTACAACTCCGGTCCGGCGATTGTGTTTATCATGTAGCTTCAGGTTTCTCTGCAATGCTTTCGGTTTTCTGACTACACGGAGTTTGCTGTAGAGATTCCGGTCGCCGGAGGTTCGTTTGCGTATCTTAGAGTGGAGTTGGGGGACTTCGCCGCCTTCGTCACCGCCGGGAACATTCTTCTTGAGTGCATTCTCGGCGGTGCCGCGGTGGCGCGATCGTGGACGTCGTACTTCGCCACGCTTCTCAACCGCGAACCGGATTCGTTTCGTATACACACGAGTCTCACCGAAGAGTACAATCTTTTGGACCCGATCGCGGTTGTGGTGCTCGCGATCGCAGCCACGATCGCGATGAGCAGCACTCGGAACACGTCGGTTCTCAATTGGGTCGCGTCGGCGGTCAACACCCCTGATCATTTTGTTTGTGATCATCGCGGGGTTTTGGAACGCCGACGCTCCAATATGAAACCGTTCGCACCTTTTGGCGTCGTCGAAGGCGTGTTTCGAGCTGCGGCCGTTGTGTACTTTGCGTACGGAGGGTTTGACTCCATTGCGACGATGGCGGAAGAAAAAAAAAAACCCGTCTCGGGACATACCTTTAGGGCTGATCGGGTCGATGTCAGTCATTACTGTAATTTATTGCCTCATGGCGCTTTCGCTAACCATGATGCAAAAGTATACTGACATCGACCCGAACGCAGCCTATTCCGTTGCGTTCCAAAGGGTTGGGATGAATTGGGCTAAGTATTTAGTGGCCCTAGGTGCACTCAAGGGTATGACCACGGTCCTATTGATTGGCGCGCTTGGTCAAGCTCGATATATAACTCATATTGCTAGAGCGCACATGATCCCTCCATGGTTCGCTTAGTCCATCCGAAAACGAAAACTCCAATAAACGCGACGTTGTTAGTGACTATCTTGAGCGCGTGCATGCTTTCTTTTCGAGTTTGGACATTTTAGCAACTTTACTCTCCGTAAGCACGCTTTTTGTGTTCACGATGATGGCGATTGCACTTATCGTGCGAAGGTATTATGTAAGCGGGGTCACCCCTCATACAAGCCTATTGAAGCTCGTCGGGTTTTTGATGATAATAATGTTGTCATCGATTGGGATATCGGCTTGGTGGGGGGTAAACCCGCGTGGTTGGGTGGGTTACGCGGTGACTGTGCCTATATGGTTCATGGGCACCCTTGGGATTTCGGTGCTGTTGCCGCAACAACGCACCCCGAAAGTGTGGGGGGTGCCATTGGTCCCGTGGCTCCCTTCACTTTCGATAGCCACAAATGTGTTTCTAATGGGGTCGTTGGGTTATATGGCTTTTGTTCGGTTTGGAATCTGTACGGTGATTATGTTGGTTTACTATGTGTTTTTTGGTCTTCATGCCACTTATGATATGGCACATCAAGAACCTCAAGTGTAACTCAATTATATGGATGGATGCATAATAATTGTAATAATAGAACGTAATATTGGTTTTTGATTAATGAATTAATTCATTTATACTTCTTTTGTTGGTCATATCACTCATTTTAAAGAATAGAAAGGGACCAAAGGGTAGACTTTGAGCATTGAGATACGTAATTAAAAAAGGAACGACTCAAAGCTAATATATTTTTGGTCGATATGTGTTTAATGTTTGAGAAAACAAAATGCACTACTACAAATACAACCATTAGAGGCGGGTAAAATATTTTTTTGGGCTGTTCTATATATCAACCGTCTTTAAAAACAAAATTTTGTATTTAACATCTCCTTTAAAGATTACATTTTTATTTTTAATTGTTTTCTTAATATTTTTGGGCCGTTTTATATAAACCGCCTCAAAAGTTAAATATATTTAACGCCTCTTAAAATATATTTTCCATAAATATTTATTTTTACTATTTTTTGAGGCTAATATATTTACGCCTCTAAAAATATATTTTCTAATATTTTTTGAGGCTAATCTAAACGTCTTTTTCAAAACAAAATACCCGATATTATCTCTTTTAAATTATCTTTTATCTTTATTACTTAATCAAAATAACCTATTCTTCTTAAGCTCATCATTTACACGTCTTCTCACCATAACTCACTTTCTCTCTATAACTCATTTGTATCTCAAGAATCTCCATTAATCTCTTAACAATCTTTCTTATACTCTAGGTATATAAATTTTAAATCCTTTATTATTTTTTTTGTTAAAGATATATTTTTGTTAACTTCTTTTAGTTAATGAACATGTATAAATTTTTTTTTTGTTTTTAGTGATTAAAAGTATAACCGGCTCTTATTCAGACCCAACATCATATCAAATATCTACAAATGTTAGTAATTTTAATTGGTCACACATAAGTTATTAAGTCTCATATAATGGTTTTTGTATATGCATGTATATATGGTTTTTGATTGATTAATGCATATTATGATATTTTTATGTATAAAGTATATGCGTATGTTTTATATAGTTGTATATTCATACTCACTTTGAATAACATTTTAGAATATCTGTCTTAAATCTATCTAATAGAGATAAATTTAGGATTGTCTCTTGTTTGGGTCTGCTTTTTGAATATTCTATCTCATTAAAATGTGTATATATTTTAACGGGTTGACATTTAAGAAAAAAATGATTGTTATTTCTCTTTACTCTTCCGAGTTTGCGGTTTATACGCATACTGGGGAGTTAAGGGGAAATACTGTTAATTTTTTCTTAAATGATCAACTTGTTAAAATATATACATATGAGATAGAATATTCAAAAAATGCGTTACGATCCACCACCTTATAGAACCAATTTAAATCGTGTGTGTATATATATATAATTAATTAATTAATTATTTGTTTATTTTATTCTTCAGATGGATCGTAAAGGTTGGATGTACGACACTGCACGTACTAGCTTGACATATATGAATGGAGTTTAGAGTTTTCTTAAGTTTGCTGAAGCTAATAGAGTGAATAATGGAGGTCAAAAGATTTGGTGTCCTTGTATGAATTGTAAAAATTTTAAAAGATTCAATGTTAAAGATATAGAGTTCCATTTGATAAGACATGGTTTTATGCCTAGATACACATGTTGGTCTTGCATGGGGAATTATTTGTTGATCGTGAAACGACGTCTATTAATTCAAGCAATAACGATAAAGACAGTTTAAATGACGTCAATAACGATTTTTTATAGCTATATTTCTAAAGGCGACTAGGAAACCACCTCTAAAATTTAAATTCACCGTCTCTAAAAACCAATTTTAGTAGTAGTGATGCACAACAATTTTTCAATATCTAATTTTATATTGATATTGTATCAAGCAACAAAAATGAAGTGAGTTTTAACCTCGACTAGCAAACGTTGCCACGACAATAACAACGATTTTTTGTACAATGCTGTTCATAGACGGCACATGGGCACTTTTTGTGACATTCACCGGTGGTTTTGCACTGGTAGCCACGTGGCGAAGGCCCGCTTGGAGGACTCGGGCAATCCTTCGGCTTCGATGGGTACCCAGAAAACCCTGTTGCCGATACACAAACAAGCAGTAGAAAGCACATCGCGATGAGAACCTTCGCCATTGTTGGAATCCTAGAATGTTCAAGAAGTATGTATGTGTTGAGATCGTTTCTTCTGGTCCTAGGTTTGTGGTTGTTTATAACTGTATATAACAAAGGAGTGATGAAATGTTGGTGAATGTAATATATTGCAGCATTAAATCGTATCATCATGCATTATTTCACTCTGTAAAAACAATAATAATCTGTTTGGACTTCTATAATTTATAGATATACAAATATTAACCTTTTGTTTTGGACTTCTATAATTTATAGATATACAAATATTAACTTTTTGTTTTGTTTTCATTTTATTGTGATCAACTAAATTTAACACTGCCTTGATGCTTCGGGTCTCTTTTGGGTTTAATTTTTTTTCTTACAGAATTACAATCAACACACTATTGTGAGTAAAAAAAAGCCTTTGTTAAGTAACAAAAGAGGCATTATAAACCGTGTATTGTGACAGGACCGTTGATTATATTAAGAACTTTATATAAAAATGAAACCCTTAAAAAAACTAATGGCAAAATATTGATAGAAATAAACGCGTCACGAAAGTAAAATAAAACAGTTAAAAGATTAATGTTGATATAAACATATCTTACATCATTTCAAATTAACCACTCATGTTCAATTCAGTTATATAGATATGAACGTAATATAAAATTTATTTTCAATATATACACTATTTAAAAAAAGTCCTATTTACTTTTATATTAACTAGGTTTTTCCTCTCGCGCGTTGCGGGAGGAATACACCACGATCTCAAATATAAAAATCAAATACAAAAACACATCGTATTGACGGTTATTCCAACGCAAAACCCTAATGCATCAAGAAAGACACAAAAAAATGTCCGAACAGTTGTCACGCCGTTGTAAAACTTTGACATCTACTCCTCGTAAAATTAAGTGTCATCGTGGCATAAAACTCAAAAGTGCATTTTGTCATAAAAGTCATACTCTATCATAGATACGATATAAAAAAACCCTTTATTTTGAATACAACTATATTCTTAACATTTTTTTATGAAAAGATTGAACAAAAAAAAACTAAAGACAGACATGAATTCCCTTTTTTAATAATTATGAAATATAAAAACAAAAGTTATTGAAAACTAAAATATTAAATATGATATAAGGGTGATAATAAAAACTAAAAGAAACAAAATATAATGAATGCGTATCATTATTTAAGTTGGTTTTAAAAAATATGAAAGAAAGAAGCTTGGTGGCCAGTATTAAAGACCCTAAACTTTCTTGTAGCTAAGGTTGTGTTATTATATAGATAAATAATTGACAGCGTGAATATACAATTATATTTGTGGTACTGCTGGTGATATAGATGGTAATATCTATGTTGCTTTTACTTCTATAACACCCTCAACTAAAGCGAAAACACTAATGGCATGATAAAATTGAATCATAACATAAAAATAAAAAGTACTAAATGAAATTATTTATTTAGACCGGATAGTTGATTACATCCAGTTCTAGCAACAAACAAACCAAACAAAACAATAAGTCTTTAATCATTCAAAATCTAACTAGGTCCAACTAATTTTTTTTAGAAAAACCGAGTTGTCTAATTATTCTTAGTTTTATTAGAAAGGTAAGTAAGTAAAGTAAACAAATAAAATAAAATTTAAATAAATTAAAAATCTATAAATAAAATTATATTTAATAAAAAGATTACAGTTAATTAATTAATAATATTTATGATAAGTTTTCTAAAATAAAAGAGGTTAAAAAGAAAGAAATTAAGAAAAGTAAAATTTTAAAATAAAAACCATTATATATGTACTAATTAGCAAGTTTTTTATGCATTGTAAGTTGTACTTTATGCTCCATGGGTTGTACCCAATTTGTTTTATTTTTTTTAATTTTTAACTTTTTTATTCTAACCCAATACTTTTACATATTTTATAATTTAGGCTCAATAAATTTTTATTTTCAACTTTGATCCCCTGTACTTTTCATATTTTATAAATTTTTCGTTTTACGTCTCGGTCTTTTTTTTACGAGTTAACACGCCATAATGTGCGTGTGTGGTTTAACAGTTTTCGTCTACTTTTCATTCAATTTATTTTTTCCGTTTTTATTGTTTTTTTGGTGTTGGTGGTCAACGACGGTGGTGTGTCATTAGTGTTACTTGGCACGGGTTTACGCCTACCACCGCAACGCGGGGGGCTTAATACTAGTTTTAAAATAAAAACCAAAATAAGGATAGAAGATTATTTATATCACACATTTTGTCTTTTTTAAAGCGTAAGGCATAAAGGCTCTTTACAAAAAAAATTAGTAGAAAAGGACAACAAATATGACAAATCTTCAAATAGATGATATTCAATTTACTTATTAAATCTTAGAGTAAATTACAAATATTGTACTTTAAGTACACTTAAAATTATGGATCTTGTCCTTAAACTTTAATAAGTACATTGAATGTTTCTTTAAATGAAAACTTATCACGCTTTTTGTGTTTTCTACTAACAAAAGTTAATTTTTTCAGTTAGTTTTTTGTAAATAACATTTTGCCCTTACCCTTTAAAGGACGAAATCTGTAATTTTCACTAATATTTTATTTTTTTCCTTTTGTTTTTATTTTATTTAATTTACTTTTCTTTATTCTTTTTCTCTTTCGAATCACTTTTATTTTCTTAAACTTATCTTTTATTAAATAATCACTTTGCCCTTAACCCTTAAATGACGAAATGTCTTATTATTAATCTTTTATTTTCTTTCTTTCTTTATGTTTTATTTTATTTTATTTCTTTACTATTATTTATTTTTAGCCACTTTTGTTTAAAAAAATCATCATAGATATTAGTAATAATTTAGGTTTTAATTTTTTTATAAAATGCAATTTTATTTATATATTTCTTTTTTTTACAAATTTATTTTCATTTCTTCACTTCGATCATTACCTATCTAATAAAACCAATAGAAATTCGACAACTCGGTTTTTAACTTTTATGGTACAAGATTTTTTAGTCGTTTCAAATTATTTGGTTTACGGTTTATATTCGAAACTAGTTGGAGAAAGTAAGATTTTAGTTTATGATATGATTTTTTAATTTTGCATAAAATCAAATGGCTTGTTTATAAATATAAATATAGTGTGATAGCTCATAACTTTAATTTAGAATAATATATACTAAAAGTCTGCTAAACAACTACTTGGAGTTTTTAAAAAAACAAATCATTCAAATTTTCATTAATTAAATGCACTTTTATTAGGTGTTTTATTAAAACTGTTAATAATAAGCTTTTACCAATGTAAATAAAAACCAAACCACTTAAAATTAAAACAAAATCGAACCAAACAATTACTAAGGGTTTTGCTTTGGTTTGGTTTTACGATTAAGCTTATTGAACATTTCTAGTAAAAACACTTAAATACTCCATGTATTTAGGAGTGTAAACGAGCCAAGCCGGCTTGCAAGCTACTCGGGATCGGCTCGAGAAAAGCTCGAATCGAGCCGAGCTTAAACAAGCTCGAGCTCGAGCTCACATTATGGCTTGTTTACTAAACGAGCTCGAGCTTCAGATATCGAGCTTGAGTCGGCTCGCGAGCCTAAACGAGCTTTTTGTTTTATATAATTTTGTATTTACAGATTAAATATATATTTACATAAATCATATTATCATATATATTATTATGATAAAATCTAACTAAATAATATATATTATGTTATATATTAAAAGTTTGATTATAACAAATATAAAAGTAACTATAAAAAAATAAAAAAATCAATAATTTAACAATAAACGAGTCAAGCCCGAGCCGAGCTTGAGCTTGATAATTATTTTACGAGCCGAGCTCGAGCTTTAGAAATAAAACTACAAACGAGCCGAGCTCGAGCCTCAACGAGCTCGTGCTCAGCTTGGCTCGGCTCGTTTACACCCCTATATGTATTAATCAAAGCCTAATTATACATATAGCACAACTTAGAATAACTATAAACTAGTAAAATATAAAAAGTCACATACCAAAATCATACAGTCTATAATTGCTTTCTAATATAAACCGTAAGCCTAACTATTTAACATAGTTGAAAATTATTATACAAAAAAAGTAATAAAAAAACGACAGTGAAACAAAACCGATTACTAATTTACATTTTATAACATAGAAAAATATATTTTGAACTCTATCATTTGTTCTCGTACAATTATAAAGGTAGATAAGTAATTTTTAAAAATAAAAAATATATAATAAATTAAAAACATATAAATAAAAGTATATTTAAAAAAAGATTAAAATAAATAAGTAATAATATTTCAGATAAGTTTATAAAATAAAAAATGATTAAAAAGATAAAGTAAATAAAATAAACACAAAATAAAAAACAAAAGATTAATAAAAATTACAGATTTCGTCCTTTAAAGGGTAATGACAAAATGATCAATTCACACAAAACTAACAGAAAAAGTTAAGTTTGGTTAGTAGAAAGGATATAAAACATTATAAATTTTCAAATAAATGACACTTAGTGTACTTATCAAATTTAAGAACAAGATCCATAATTTTAATCATATTTAAAGAATCAAATTTGTAATTTACTCTAAAGTTTAAGTACAAGATACATAATTTTATATATACTTAGAGGACAAAATTTGTGATTTACTCATTAAAAAAATTTCCTTTCCAACTTAAACAAAGGATACATTTGGGTTTTAGAGTAAATTACTAGTTGCATCTCTAACATTTTTAAAAAATAACTAGCTGTATCTCTAAAGTTTAAAAACGTCATTATGTCCCCTAACTTTTCATTTTTTCATCTATTCGATCCCAAATGACTAACGTCGTTAATATTACTGTCAAAACCTCTATTGGAAAGACTAATCTACCCCTAAAAATTAAAATAATAAAAAAAGACTTTTGTCCAATCACCCCTCATCCTTTCACCTCTAAAGACCCACACTCTCTCCACCCTAATCTCCATCACCACCACTATAGCCACCCACCCACCACCACCACCATAGCCACTCGCCACCATAGGCAGCCACCACCACCAACACCAGCTTCTATCACCACCATCACAAGCTCGAGTCACCACCGCCACCATCTTCAGTCACCACCGCCACCATCTCCGGTCACCACTGCCACCAGCTTCCGTCACCACCGCCACCAGCTCCCCGACACCACCCCACAAGCTTCGGTCACCACCACCACCAGCTCCCCTCACCACCACCACAACATCCCGTCACCACCACAAGCTCAGTTCACGATTATCACAACAGCCTAACCCCTAGTGGTGGTGATAAAGGCTTTTGCGGTGGTGATAGCGATGGTGGTGATAGTGGGTGAAGAAAGTCAATAATGGTGAAATTAGTGTGTGTGTGTTTGATAGAGAGTGAGTGAGAAGGGAGAGGGTGTTAGGTATTTTGAGTTATGTGAAGAGAGGTGGGTGGGTGGGTGGATGTATATATTTTTTAATTTTCAATTAACAGGGGGATTTTAGTCTTTTCGTAAAAAAATCAACAGAATATTTATCTTGGTCAGACTTAAGGATTCAAATAGATGAAAATACGAAAGTCATGAGATATAATGTTGTTTTTTAACTTTAATAATGCAACTAGTTAGTTTTGAAAAATATCAGTGATACAAATAGTAATTTACTTTAGGTTTTTAAACATGGTTAGTAGTAATTAAAATGCAATAAATAAAATATTGATTCATCAAATTATATTTAATAGTACAGTTGGTCTAAAAACAAAAATAACACTGTATACTTTTTTTTTGTTTAATCAGTGTTTTTAACGTACATTGCGCAAGTTAAAACACATCCAAAAAAATATCAACATTTATTAAAGATGAGTCTCAAAGGCATACCGATGGTTAGATGTATAAGTGTATAACTCATAAACAGAAGCTTGGGTATCTAAATCCCGAGGAGTGTAAGTTGTTTTGTAAATATTTTATAAAATCTGTAATTTGTTGTTAAAAAAGTATTATAGAAGAGGATATAGTATAATTTAGCATTGATTATATATCTAATAAAATACTTACTTACAAAGATTTTTTTGACCTTAAAAACACAAAAGTCAAATGTAAAAATTTAACACAAAAATTTGAAGAGAAACATTACTTCTTAAAGTTACAAGTTTGCAGTGCTAATTTGGAACACATTCAAATATTTAAAAAATAATGGCATGTCTTCACAAAACACGTGACATACTTATGACGATATATAAGAAAAATGCAAGTGAATAGTATTAAAAAGATTACCCAAATAGCCTTTTTTGAATTCTCTAGCTATTAATTTTATAACTGCAAATGATGAACTCCAATAAAAATACGCTTTACGTATCAAGATTACACAAGTGCATACATTATGAAAGTTTTACTTCAGTTTAGTGTTATTTGTAGCGTGTCTATTGAACACGCATGTGACACGCTTCTACAACAATATTAATCAACTTAAATTAACTAAAATTTGTATAAAATGTTCTACAAGTTTCATTTTATTAAGAGTAAATTACGTTATTCATCTTTTATGTATGCTAATAGTTATGGTTTAGGTCCTTTAACTTTACTAATTACAAAAAACATCCTTTAGTTTAATGGTTTGTAACGATCTCATCCTTTAAGTTAACCATAGTTAATTAGAAAGGTTAAATTAAATCAATATGCAAATTACATGAGGGCATAATAGTAAATTCACATTCACCCATCAAGTTAGAATAAATCTTCTTTTCTAGGCCAGATTATCATTTTCTTTTGTTTCTTAAATTTGGATGTGAATTAAAATATATTTGGAGAACAAATATAATGTTTTTATGGTTTTGGTTATGAAAATATGAACAATCTAAATTGTTGGAACTATTATCGTGATTATTTAAGTTCAACCTAGTAATTATATACATATATATATATATATATATATATATATATATATATATATATATATATATAAATACAAACGTTTATGAACAATGCAATTCTTAAATTAAGAACTGTATACAAAAACAATATACGATAAAAAAATATCCATTCAAGTACTCTTGGGCAAAACATCATTGTACAATTTAATATGGAACTTCAAGTAGTTTTTTTATTTTTTATTTATTGTTTATTTTATGTTTAAATATATTTTCTTTTTCATATTTTGTATCTATCATTATTTTTTAGAAGTTAGTAGAGGGGAAATTTACTATTATGCCCTCACGTGAGTAGTACATGAGTTTAATTTAACCTCTCTAATTAAAGATGGTTAACCTAAAGGACGAGATCGTTACAAATTATTAAACTAAAGGATGTTTTCTGTAATTAGTAAAGATAAAGGACCTAATCCATAATTACTAGCATACACAAACGATGAATTATGTAATTTACTCTTTTATTAAATGAGTTATATAATTCAGTTCCTAAATTTCTAATAATACGAAAATGTTATTTTATTAACATATTTAGTTAACATACTCTTCACATGATTTTCGTTCTCTACATGTATCATAAAGATATACATGATATAGTGTAATGTATATCATATATTATCATATATGTGTAATATATGTAATTTATATAATAATAATTATCAATTTTGGTATGCTTAGTGGGTTGTATTATGTGTTTAGTGGGTTGTACTCACATTTGTCTTTTTCTTAAACTTTAACTTTTTTTTATTTTAACCTACTACTTTTACATCTTTTACAATTTAACCTTAATATATTCTTTATTTTCATCTTTGATCTCCCACACTTTTCATATTATACATTTTTTTTGTTTTGTGTTTCCGTCTAAATTTTGCGATTAACACACCGCAACACATGTGTGTGATTAAACATTTTTACCCTTATTTTTTTCACTTTAACAACCCTTATTTTATATATTTTACATTTCGTTGACGTAGTTCAATGTTTTTACGCCTACTTTTTCATTTGATTTTATTCTCTTTGGTTTTTTATTTCATTTTGAATACGAGTATTTTTGATGTTTGTGGTCACTTGCGGTTATGTGCCATTGGTGACACTTGACACGGTTTTACGCCCCCCTGCAACATTATGTAATATTTAAAAACAAGAATATCAAAATACACCCAACTAAAAATTAAATTTTATATAATAATACTTTTTATCGCAACATGAATCTTTAAACCTTTAACCTTTCTAACGTTGATCTTCCGTTACAATCTCAGATAACTCTAGCAATGATTTCTTTTGCAACCGTTGTGTATTATCATCAACATCATCATCATTTCCATTACCATTGTTTTTACGTTCATCCTTCATCTTCACATACATTCCATACACATACGAACAGAATCCCCACAAACACATCACCGTCGACACCACCTTCGGCCCCTTGAAATCATCACCATAAACCACCACCCCACCCACCACATTCATCGCCATCAACGCCGTCATGCATATCCCTCCGGTCAACGACGTCGTCAGAAACACTATTCCTGCAGTACCCATGAAACACAACTGCCACAACACCACACTCAACACCACCACCACCCAATACTTTTCAGCACCTAAATCAAACACCACAACACTCTCATCCCTCATCTCCTTAAAACCTCCGGCCACCGCCATAACCACCGTCGCCACCGCCGTCGCAACCATCTCCATCACAAACTGCATCTCCATCACCATTGCATAACAATCCACCTTACTGTAGATCTTCTCCATTACAGGTAGATAAAGAGCAAACAACAAACCTGCAGATGCTGTAGAGAAGAACCCTATGAAGTACTTTCGTTTCGTCAATCCTTCGGGCCGATCGCCATTAGAACTCAACGCCAAAAGAACACAACTTAACGTCAAAAGAATCACACAGTTAACATTCAAGAATGTTATCTTCTGCTTCACAATAACAATCGACAGAAGGAGAGTGAACACAAGCTGAGAAGACAACACAAGTGCAGACGTCGAAAGAGGAAGATAAGAATTCCCCCATGAAAAGCAAAAGTTACTGATCACCAACATCAATCCAATCGCAAAACATAACCCTAAAAGATTCATATCGAACCCCGAAAAGGGTTTACGAAAGGGTTTACGTCGAAAACAATGGAGGTAGTATGGGAGGTATATGGGGATCAACAGAAGTGGGAATCCTGCTGATTGAACCCATGTGGACACCCATCTGCTAGAACCTTTGTGGTTGAAGTAGAATTTAATCAGAAGTGAAGACGACACCGATCCGACGAAAAGACACGCGTAGTTGATGATCAGAAGAAGTTTGTAGGTCTTGGGTTCGAGTCTCGATTTGTTGGATGTGAAGATGGTGTGATTATCGGTTTCTTGATGTTGATCATCACCGTCGAACTTCACCTTGATATTCATGATGATGATATAATAATTTTGGGTTTGGGGGTGTAATAAGTTTATAGAAAGTGATATAAATAGAGTGCATGTAAGACGTTATATTAAATTTGGGTAAAGTGTTAAAGTTAAAGGAAATTCATAGGCGTTATATATGGACATGTGTTAAGTCCAATGTACCACTTGGCACAAGTTTTATTTCAACTTTGGATATGATATGATTTTGTTTGCATAACCGACTGAAAGTTATTTTTAGTCAAGTGAATAAAATGCCTGCAATGGAAGATTCTGTTGGATAACTAGTTGTTATTATTCGACCCTTTTTAAAGATAGATTTAGTTCAATCTCAACCCGTTAAAACCGATTATTTATATTGATATTTTTTTACGTGTGGACAAATTACTTTGGCTCAATTTCTCCGTCAACATGTGTTAAAATATGTGGTATAAACTTTAAATTGAAATTTAACTAGCTATAAACACTTGAAGGTTTATAAATTCGTTTATGGTGTTATTTAGTTCTGTAATAAAATTTGGTGGTCCATGTGACAAAGCTCTAACATAAGTGTGTGTGTTAATCTACTTTTGAAATATTTATGAAGTCCAAATAAATGAATATATGTAAAATCTTGGGTTGAATTAAAAAGCAATTGCTATTTATTTTACAGCTGTTGTAAACATTTATTTTTTATTATTCATTCAAGCTAAGAATCTTGGTATCACTGGCTTTTGGTAATAGGTTTAAAAAATCAAATAATCGTAATTTGTGGTGATGATTCAGTATATCGTCTGATAATTTGAATTTTTAGACTTGATTCTTTTATATATATAAATGATATTATCACGTTTGGTATGTACAAGTAAAATTTTAGATTTTATAAATAATTAATGTGCTATATGAGTAAAAAGTTTTTCTCTAAAAATTATTACAAAATTTAAAAAAGGAATTTATGGATTTTAATTATAAATTACATTCAATGCTAATTTCTAGCTGTTTGAATGCTAACCCATCTATCTATTGTATTTGTCAATATGGGGCTAGACTACTTGATAGAGGCTTTGCTTCTTAGATGAGAGGTCCTGGGTTCAAACCTAGACTGTGACACCCTACACATATCCCACATCGGCCGTGGACAGGAGAGATTCCTGGTTCATAAGGAATGTCCTGCCTCTAACATCAACAACGCGTTTTGGGCGTATTGGCTGTGGATGAGATGAGAACTCCACAGTTAAGCGTGCTCAGGTGGGAGCAATCCAGGGATGGGTGACCTCCCTGGGAAGTTTTCACCCGGGCAACCAAAAGCAAATCCGTGAGCTCCTCGTGGGCAAAGCGGACAATATTGTTGGTGTGAGGGGTCGGGTGTTACAGAATGGTATCAGAGCCACTCCTGTGCCGTTCGGGATGTGGGACACACCTCACCAAGGATGGTGACTTCTCGGGCTCATCGAGGACGATGAGTCCAAACAGGGGGTGCTTGTGACACCCTACACATATCCCACATCGGCCGTGGACAGGAGAGATTCCTGGTTCATAAGGAATGTCCTGCCTCCAACATCAACAACGCGTTTTGGGCGTATTGGCTGTGGATGAGAGGAGAACTCCACAGTTAAGCGTGCTCAGGTGGGAGCAATCCAGGGATGGGTGACCTCCCTGGGAAGTTTTCACCCGGGCAACCAAAAGCAAATCCGTGAGCTCCTCGTGGGCAAAGCGGACAATATTGTTGGTGTGAGGGGTCGGGTGTTACATAGACAATGGTGTGATATGAACTAATTTAGGAGTAGGATAAATTTGTCGTTAAAAAAAATCTATCTATTGTATTTATACTAATAAAACAAAGTAGTTATTATCACATGTCATTTTTACAATCATTTTGACACATTTATAACCTATAATAAAAGAAGGTTTTCTTAAGACACGTGTCATCATTCTAGCATATCAAATGGCATGTGTCATCATTTTAGTATATCAAAAAAATCATTTCCCGCATCTCTCTCATAATAAATACATAAAAACAATTATTTTGACTTTTTTTTAACTAAAATATGTTAATACAAATATATTTATATTTGTTTTTATTGTCTCTCTCATATTAAATGATAATTAATGTAAATAAAAAACTAAACTATTAAACATCTAAATATAAATGTAGTTGTTTTAATAATTTATTAATACATATATTAAATATAGAGTAATAATTTCTAATTCATTATGTGTTATAACTTTTAAATATTCATTATTTTTATTTTAACAATGGATAATAACATATAAAAAATAAAATATTTATAAAACTAATAATTTTAATATGTTTTATTTATTATACCCATGTATTACATGAGCTCTAACCTAGTGTCGCTATAATAGCAAGTCAATCTTTTAGTGATAATATTAAATACTAATGATGTTGTATATCTTTTTCAAATTGCTAACCAAATATTTAAAGAGAAAAATGTTTCTTTTAATATAAAACGTAATTTTAAAACACATTCTATGAACAATTAAGTTTTTTTTAATACAAATAATCCTTTTAAAAGACGACAGTGTATAAAAATCACTTTAAAAAACATTTTATAAACAAAATTTTCATATACGAAAGTGTTGAAAATTGTTGCTATTGTTTTATTACTTGAGCAAGTTAATTATACATAATTTTTATTATATCTATATCTCAAATAATAGTTTTATAATTTATAAATATTAATTAGTAGCTTTCAATTTAATATTTTATTCAACTTGCGTGATATACAGGTCTCTAAACTAATTGTATATAATAAAATAAGGTTTTATAGTTCCTCCAAAATAAGTTCATTATTAATTAGCCCAACTTGGCCCATTTAACTAGTTTCAAACTCTAAATTTCTAAATTGTTAAAATTGGATGAACTAAACCAGTTGTTTGTAGGCTTGTGTTTGTTTGGTTGGTTTTCAATAACGATCGGAGTTTACTACCCTTTCTATCCATATATTTACGATATCTATCTCAAAATACATCTATACAGAATACAGAAAACATAGCTTTATTAAATATTTAGGGTTTAGTGTTAAGGTATGTATAGTTAATACATATAATAGCTAACGATAAAAATTTTATTTTAAAAATATATTTTTACTTCTGAACACCACCTAATCAACCTACAATGTGAAAATCTTTGAGATGAATGTCATTTTGAGAGTGTATAAATATACATATAATCAATGCAACTCGAAGATACAGTTTACTTGGTGTAAGAATAAGAAAGTTGATAAATTATCTTGATCAAAGTTGGACATTTTTTATTGAAACAAACTAAAGTAAAAAAAGTGTGTTTATTTTGAACGGACGTAGTATTCATAAATGTTTGGGTTCTAGATGATGGAGTTTACATACTTGGTTTAAGTCATGATTAAATTCTAAAACTACCATCACGAGTGTTCAAGTCATTAAAATCTTAAATTTATGATCTCTTAAATTCTAGATAAATACAAATAAACTTTAGGGACAAAATCAATAAACTTTAAAGTATAGTTTGATCACATTCACTTATAAATCACAATATGAAGACATGTTGTTGATAACATGTGAAACTTGAGCTTGTATTGTGAAGGAAAGTAGTTTGGGTCAAGTGTTCTATATTTGTTTTAAGGTAAACTTCTACTTTTAGTAAAACATGTATAGTTCTTACCATTTTTAAACTTCTTGGAGTAAATTGAGAAGTGTTAGCCAAGATCATGTCATAGATTGAGAATTATTATACAAACATGTTAAGTTCAAAAGTTCATATATTAATGAATTAGCCCACTAGACCTTACTAAAAACACTAGGTTAGGTTAGGAACTCCACCATGACGATTACAATAACACCCTCTCTTTAGATCAACCAATTAGACTATTGCTCTTATATGTGACATTTGTCGCGTCAACGATTAAACTAAACAAAATTGTTCAATTATAAATAACAGAACAATCTAAACCAATAAAAATAATCCAACATCAACAACAACAACTATAGCTACACAAACTACTTGACTAATCAAGTCGACTCAAAATACGATCTACACATACACAAATACACATACAAAATCAACCACACGCTTACAAACCACTAGTTTTGTAACATCAGTTTTAACAATCATTTTCCCCGACACATACGCGATACTTAATTAAATTCAAGTAAACGTAGAAACATGAATGGAAGTTGGAAAGTAACACTCCAAGTAGTTGGGATTGACCCCTTCCACCATCTTCCAAACACCCTTCACCGTTTTCTCTACGCCAAACCCATTAATCACCACCTCAAATATTATACACAATAATATTATTATTATTTATCCAAGTCTACTCTTGACCTGTGGAAAATTTTTATTTTCCACAATCGTCATTTCTTATAAACTATATATAAAACCCCTGTACCTCCATCCCCTGTTTCATCACCAATTCCCGATCAAATTGATCGAATTGAATTGAAATTTGACGAAGATGGACGTGGGTTTACGGTGGATGACGACGGCGGCGATGATGGTGATGATGATATGGGTTTTGAAGGAAGCAGAGGGGAGATTTGTGGTGGAGAAGAGTAGCATAAGTGTTCTGTCGCCGGAAAATCTCCGATCGAAGCATGATGCGGCGATAGGGAACTTCGGGTTGCCGGATTACGGTGGTTCGATGGTGGGTACGGTGGTTTATCCGCAGATACCGGCGTCTTCTACCGGTTGTTCACCGTTCGACGGTGAAAAACCGTTCAAATCGAAGACTTCTCGACCTACTATTCTTCTTCTTGATCGTGGAGGTAATTCGATAGTTGACTTTGACTTTTAAGTTTATTTTTTTTTCTAACGAGATGTTAGATGTTAGTTATTAGAAGTTAGTAATATCAAGTTTGTATTAATTCGTCAATACGAATTTGAAAGACAAAACCTTCCATCTCCCTTTTAAACCACTAGATCAAAATAACATTGATTGACTTTACATTTCTGGTTAGTTGGGTTACAATACATGATTTTCATAAAGTTTTGTGGAGTTTTATTTTAGAGTTAAGTTCGATTTATTACTTGAGGTTTGTTAAAAATAATTATTTTTCTTTAAAAGATTACAAAGATCAATTTAACTTTAAAAGTTTCATAAGTTATGTCAATTTTAGTTCAAAAGTTTATTAGTTATTTTAATTTTATCCAAAGTAATAAAAATTTTAAAGTAAAACTGAAAATATGAAACTATTGGAGGTAAATTGATATTTTTAACTTTTACAGTAAAATAGTTAATTTAGTCAAACCTTAGAGAACAAAATTAAAATTAATTTTTTATTTTATTGAAAGGGAGTCATATATTTTATTGTTTCTATTTATGTCGTATTTGGAGGTCACATAAATAATAGCATTTTTTAAAAGAATCAACATGCTGTAGGAAGGAGTGATTCTTGCAATATCTTCGAATCACTTTTTTTCTAATTAATAAAAAAAAAATATTTCATAAAACTCCAATAGAAACTTTATGAAATACCACAATACAACTATTTTGAGTATGCCTGTAAACGAAGTAACATTTAATGAATGGTTCGTAATTCAACGGGAGGTTCGGTAGATGATCAAAAATTTTTCATCCACTTAATTTTGGAATTAAAATAAACACATGTTTAGTTTTTTCATATAGGTGTATTTATATTCACTCGTCTATTTTCGTTTCTATGCGCTCGCTAGCATATTTATATGTGTTTGTTTATTAGTTTTACTGAACGGCATTTTTTATTAGTTATTATTTTATTAAAACTAATAATTAACGCATCATTTTCATATTCAGGTCTTTTTTTTTTAATTTATTTATTTTGAAGCTTGTATTTGACATACTTATTGCATGAATATTTATAGCATTCATACCAGTTTTTTCATCCAAATCCTTATATTTATACTAAAAATACTATTTTTTATTTATTTCTCTTTCAATTAAATAATATTTTTATATATAATTATTATTATTATTTTTCTACTTCACTCATAATCACTTTAAAAAATATTAAAAAATTTATGGGAGAATTTAAGTAAACAAAGTACAACACCCATAAATTCTTACTGACAAACATTCCCCATAATATATGACTCACTCACATAAAAATGAAAAACCTACTGTGAATGCTCTTAGATTTTAATTTGAATATTTTTGTTTACTTTGTTTTAGTAAGATGCATTACCCTATTTTGAAGTATATGTGTTATTTTAGTCGGACATATTTATTTGGTTTGCAGCCGGGACGACATCACCAATTTCCTCATGAAGAAATCCACAAGTGGAAAAACCCCTTGACTTAACCCTCATCATCTTTGTTTACTTGAGTAGTGTGTAAACTATATATTGTTAAATCATGTCTTGATGAAGCTATGAGACTTCGATTCATATATTGTTGTTAATTGATGTTGCTCACTAATGTTCGCTTATGTTCATTTATATTCATTTAGCACTTTAACGTATGAACATAAATGAACACGAACACGTTCATTTTCTTAATAGTTGAACACAAACAAAAAAAAAGAATAAGTTAAAATTAAATGAATGAACATAAACAAGTTGTATTTGTGTTTATCCAGTCTATTTAAAGAACTTATTTTGACACTAAGAAATTAGAAGCAAAATGAAAACAATCACCCTTCCAAAATAGCTAACAATTATGAGTTCATTTGTTGATTTTGTTACCCTCAATGGCAGGATGCTACTTTGCTTTAAAGGCATGGAATGCACAGCAGGCAGGTGCTGCAGCTGTAATAGTAGTCGACTCCATCGACGAGCCCCTCATAACCATGGACTCACCCGAGGCCAGCACCACTGCAGACGACTTCATCGAAAAACTCACCATTCCATCAGCACTGGTCCACATATCTTTCGGCCAATCCATAAAAGACGCCTTACAGAAAGGTGACCAAGAAGTCCTATTAAAACTTGACTGGTCCGAGTCCGTGCCCCACCCAGACAAGAGGGTCGAGTACGAACTATGGACCAATAGCAACGACGAGTGTGGGGCCCGTTGCGATGAGCAGATGCATTTCATCAAGAACTTTAAAGGGCATGCTCAGATACTCGAAAGAGGCGGTTACACGATGTTCACGCCACATTACATAACATGGTACTGTCCAAAACCGTTTGTTTTGAGTGATCAATGCAAGTCTCAGTGTATCAACCACGGGCGCTATTGCGCACCGGATCCCGAGCAAGATTTTGGAGAAGGGTATAGTGGGAAACAAGTGGTGCTGGAGAATTTGAGGCAACTTTGTGTTCATAGAGTTGCTAATGAGACCAACAGGTCATGGGTATGGTGGGATTATGTTACTGATTTTCATATTAGGTGTTCCATGAAGAAACATAAATATAGCATACAATGTGCTGAAGATGTCATAAAGTCACTTGGTAATTATTCTTTCTTTTTACATCATCTAAGGTGATTCATCCACCGAAGTTTTTGATTCATACACCGACTTATATGAATCAAAAACCTCGGTGCAAATCACCTCGATTTCATTCATGAGACTCGTAAAAACAAGCTTAGTAAAGCCGTTTAACGCATTACCAGGACTACCTATTGAAAAGATACAAAAATGTATGGGCGACCCTGAAGCCGATGTAGAGAATGAAGTACTGAAAGTTGAGCAAGATTACCAGGTTTCATATCCCTTTGAGTCTTAAAAACATTTAGAAAACAACTTGATGAAATGACTGATTTTTGTTTTTGTCTATATTAAGATTGGACGAGGATCACGCGGTGATGTAACCATATTGCCAACACTAGTCGTTAATAACGTCCAGTATCGAGGTAAGATCGTTCACCACTTATTCAGGAGAGGGTAGCAGTGTTTAACATGTTAATATTTGTTTTTTTCACTCTGAAGGTAAACTAGAGAGGACTGCTGTGTTAAGAGCCATATGTTCAGGATTTAAAGAGACAGCAGATCCTCCTATATGTTTAAGTGAAGGTATTATTTTCTTACAAAATGTCAAAAGGCGACATATGCATGACCTTTATGTTCTTATATATTGTATATGTTATAGATCTTGAGACAAACGAGTGTCTTGAAAATAACGGTGGTTGCTGGATCGACTCACAAAGTGGCATAAGTGCTTGCAAGGTAAACACAACCGAAGTGCTCTACTCGTCTACAGACAAAGCATTTCTTTTCACTTATCTCATAAGATGTTTGTGGTTTTAGGACACTTTTAGGGGAAGAGTATGTGAATGCCCTTCAGTGAATGGTGTGCAATACCAAGGAGATGGATACACTTTTTGTGAAGGTATGCGTATATCAAAAGAACTTTTAGCTACAACTGAGAACATACGTTACATGTTTTATGACCTTGGATTGTATAAATGACAGCCGTTGGACCTGCTAGATGTACGCTCAACAATGGAGGATGTTGGTCAGATATAAGGGACGGAAGGAAGTTTTCGGCTTGCTCAGTTGAGTGTCGTTTCTATGAGGCTTTTTTAAAGAACTTTAAGTTTTGGGTTTTCCCATTTGATTCATGTTTGTTTTACAGATGAACAACATGACCGGTTGTAGTTGTCCACAAGGTTTTCGTGGGGATGGTCACACTTGTAAAGGTAAAACTTTGTTTGCATCATTGACTCGGTTTCTTTTTAAGTTTTTGTTATAATTTTTTTTGATTTGTGCAGATATCGACGAGTGCAAGGAAGGTTTAGCTTGTCAATGTGACGGGTGTACATGTAAGGACACTTATGGTGGATACGAATGCAAATGCAAGGGGAACAAACTTTACATAGCCGATCAAGATACGTGTATTGGTAAGATAGATGCCAGATTCTTTCTCCCACACATGACATGTTTCAATGAAGCTAGAGTGAAGATAATACTCAAAGAGGGTGTTTAGAATTGTGATTTGAAATTATTTTTTTTCTTAATTTGGAATATGCAGAGCGGAAGGCTTCAAAGTATGCTTGGTTCGTTAGCTTGTTGGTACTAGGGGTGGTGGCGACTGCTGGTTTAGCTGGTTACATTTTCTACAGATATAGGCTAAGGGTATGTTATATGTGTAAATGTGTAATCTACCAAATGTTTAATCAGCTAGTTTATCAATGGTTTAACTAACGGTCAATGAAACAGGCATACATGGACTCGGAGATCATGGCAATTATGTCTCAGTACATGCCTCTCGACAACCAGAACCAAAGTCAAACGGTTACTCATGAAAACGAACCTCTGCATCAAACATCAACCGTATGATGCACAAGGTAGTTTATCTTTTTTTTATTTGTTTTCTTATCATGTTTCCCTGGGTTTCTTCTTACAAAAGTTCCCATGTGCAACATGGCAATAATTGACAGAAGAAATACAGGATCCATGGGACAATTTTCACACTAAGGACTTGAACTATGTGAGTATAGTTAGACAGTGAGATGTATATGTGTTGTTAGATAGCTACAATGTTCTACACATCTACATGAACTAGTTGGATAACTCGTTCTCAAGCCGAATCACTGTGAATACGCACTTAATTGTATGCTAATATGACAATATGTATGATCATTCCAAAAAGGGTTATAAGTTCTAATTATACCAGAGATTATTGTGCTGAAAAATAATAATCTCAAATTTGGGCAGCTGTTGTTTTCATTTATAATCAAGCATTCAAGCAGCAAACCAATAAAGCCTCTTCATAACTAAATAACATGTTAGCAGATAAAAATTTTGAATTAATATCACAATAAAATCTAATGAAATTATAAGTCTGGGACACAATCAGAAGAGGGAGTTGGAGAAATCACTGAAATTCAAAATGAAAAAAGATGATTCAAATCAAAAGTCCTACATAATAATCATAAGGATAGATTTATACCGGAGTTGTACTGAAGATCAACACTTTTATTAACGAGATTTAGAAAAATTTTCAATCAGCGAAGAGTGGATGGAAAATATAAGTCGGAAATTTTAAAATATACAAATTTTGTACCGAAGAAGTAAGTATCGATCTCGGCGGAGCAACTGGTGGTGACGGTGGCCGGCGTCGATGGTGATTTCTTCTCCTTCAGGCTCGTGTCGTCGGAACTTTAGGAATATATGGTGGGAGCAAAGTTGGTTACGGCGGGTTTCTAATCTTTACGACAAACTAGTATTATGCGACTCGCGTTGCGGACTGCGTATCAAATCGGGTCAAATAGCATCAATTTCAAATCATGTTCAACGACCGTATAACACTAAAAAAACTAGTATAAAAAATAAATAACAGAAAAAGTAAGATTGAAGGAAAAGAAAAGTAAAGGTAAAAACGGTGAACCACATACGTGAAATGTAAAACATAAAAAACACTAATTAAGTCGATTTAGACACTAAGCGTTACCATGTGGTCGTTAAACGGGAAAAAATAGACGTAAAAACGATGAGCCACCCACACATGCTAGCACGTGTTAAATCGTAAAAGTTATATCAAAACGATAAACTTGTAAAAGATATAAATTATGAGTATAAAGTTGAAAGGAAAAAAGTGTTAGAATTAAACTATATAAAAATGTAAAAGTATGAGGTTAAAAGTAAAAAGAAAATTATGATTAGAAAAACAAACCTAAGTGATGTACAACTAAATATGCCAAAGGTACAACTAATAATGCAAAAGAAAGTTAGTTATTAATATATCGTAAATCAGTACTTTCGATCCTTTGAGTATTTAATAATGCTAGTTTACTACTTGGCTATATTCAATTAGGACCAGACACATGGACACGAAAATAGTTAGATTGTGATACATCATATGAAAAATGAGTATTCGGTGCATGATTTATCTCCTACTTTACACAGGGTTCGATAAGGGGCTGGATTGCTTGACGATCTAATGTACGCAACCAGCTTTACACTGCACTGTGTGCAAGATGTTGTTTCTATGGCTTGAACCCATGACCTGAAGTTAATAAAATAACAACATTACCAGCTGCTTCAAAGTCCACTCTAACATCATGTAAAACATGACATGAAAATAAACATGTTTGGGTCAATAGATTAATCCATTCAATTAAATGAGTCATGTGTAGATTAACATGTTCCACTTGTTTAGTTAAATATATTGACACATCAGATAATCCAAAGTTAGGATGTAAATAGTTAACATTTTGTAAGGTTAATACGCTAACTTTTTACGACCCATTCAATCGATTTGTTACAATTGGTATACAGCTCGTGAACCTTTATACAACCTGTCAATTTGTTACACTGTTTAAATAAACGAGTTAGATTGGTCGTGTTTAAATTACACCCAAAACATGCCAATCAACAAGTCTACCACCCAATATAATATTACTTCAAGTGAAAACAAAGTTAAGTTATCAAAGATGTCAAGTTGAAGGAAAGAGAACCACATCCAGTAGAATGCTGAATTTTGAAACTTTACCTTACAAAAGGTAATTTTGTTAAGTTTAAACTAGTATTTCCGCTTGAGTGATGAGACATTAGAAAATCAAACAAATAAAAGACAAAACATTGTAAAAGAACATTGTAATGAGGTGCCTAAACAATGACACTTTAAGAAATATATATCTTTCAAAAATATTATGAAGATATCATCTCTGACTTAAATTTGCATTAAAGACTCATACATTGTGTTTGAACGTTACGTTTCTTGGATGAAACTCGCGTGTTGCAGAAATGATATTTAAACTTGTAAGACTAGATTTAGGCGACCAGTGCTATTCACAGCGTGAAATTTGTATTGAAACAAAATAAGTATAATAGTAAATGCAAAACTTATAAAACATCATATTTTAGACGTTGTAAGAGGAAAAAAATATAGAAAATGAAACCTTAAGCCGGTTTGAGCACTCGTATTTTTATGCATTGATGATATTATGACGAACAACTCGGTTATAAACAATTTACGTAGGTACGCATATGAAAAAAGTACATCGCAACAATATATTTGAAATTTTATAAAATATTATATGTAAAAAGTTATATAAACACAAAATGTTCAAAATTAATTATAATACTGACACAAAGGTGCATCAATAGCTTGTACAAATAAATATATTGTGTTTTGCCTTTTAAGATACTAGCGGATTAGATCCGCGCTTTGCCGCAATTCAGTTTTGAATGTATATGAAAACGTCACAATTATAGTTTTTGGGTTATTTTGGTTTTGATGATTTTAATGACATAGGCACGTCACTATGATTTGTTATTATATCGTTATGATATTATTACTGAATATGATATTCGATAGGGCATAAATATCAATTAAAACAAATATTATAAAAATAAAAACTCTTATCAATTAAAACAAATATGTTGAAAGTTAAAACTCTTATAAAAGAAGTAGAAAATATGAAAGAAATCTAAAGAGAGAAGTAGGAATACACTATGACTTTTTATATAACTTCTTAAAACACATAGAAAATTACTAATTTTATTCCAAGTTTTCATTTTATATAGCAGTAAAGATAAGTAATTATAACAATACAAAAAATAAATCAAACATTCTATAAAAGCAAGTAACAACATTAGGCCATGTGTTATACCACTATAAATGATGGGCGTGAGTGCCATACTGCCATGTAGGCAGTTCATGGGAGTGGAACAACACCCCTTTGGGCGTGACACTTAAGTGTGACCAAAGTCATAGGCATTGTTGTTAGGACCGGATCGGGCCGGCCGGTCCGACCGGTTCGGCCGGGATTCGGTGGTTGGTCCGGTCCGGTCGGGGGTGGTTCGTTTTTGAGCAACTGAACCGGCCGGTTCGTCCCGAGTTGCTGGTCGGAGCGGGAAAACCGGGCCGGTTCGGACCGGATTGCGTTTTTTTTTTTTTTTTTGGTTTTTTGTTTTAATGGGTAAAAACGGGGTGTTAAACCATAAATTAAGAGCAAAAAAAGCAAAAAACCGGCTTCACGCGGACCCGGTTTATTTCGAACGGCATTCGTGTCCGCATGTCGTGCGTGGGCGACCCAAATTTTCCAGCCAGAAACCCGTTTTTGCACCCCCCCTGCCCGCGGGTAGGTCATGGTGTAAAAGGTATCATATAGACATTCAATATCTTTCACCTTGTTATCACATATAAACTCATAATGTTTCATTTGTCACACCAATGTGGGACAAAGGTGTTAGAGTCTTAGAAGACTCCCTTTACACCCTTATTTCCAACATATATTTAATTACATATATAAATATAATTAAAATATAGTTAAATCCGGTCCAACCGGTCCGACCGGTCCGACCACCAAACCAGTAAGGCGTCCGGTTCGACGTCCGATCCGGTTCTGAAAACATTGCTCATAGGTGTTGCCCTTCACCATCTTCACACCATTTATTACCCCTTCAATTAAAATTCTTCGTATTAAAAAGATATTTAAAAGATGGGATCCGATATATGAACATCCTGTCAGGTGTTATGCGGACACCCTTGAATTTTTTTTACGGCCCATAAAGAGCCTTACGGGGGCCGTATTGGTTTGCAAAATACCAAATCAATCAATTTATAAAATGTTATGGCCCGTATTGATCGTTACAGCCCGTAATGACTTTAATTTATAGGGTCGTAACAAGGCTTATGATCGTAAGTAAAATATCCTATTTTTTTAACTTTTCGCTTTAAAATTTTTATTTTTCTAATAAATGTTTTATAATATTTTTTTAAAATTAATTAGGTTATAGTACTTTTTAGTTTAATATAAATTAATTTATAAAATTTGTAAATAAGTATTTTATAAAATCAAAAAATAAAACTAAAGAATTTCGATTTACTTTAAAGGTATATATAAAAGTAAAAAATTAAACTAAAAGGTATTATACCTAATTAATTTTTATATATTTTATGTCCCTATTGGTTATTGGGATATTCTATTATTCTAAAAACAATGATTTTAAATATTTTGTATTTTTAAAAAAGTTTGATGTTTTAAAAAATTACTTATGTTATACAAAAGATTGTTTATTTAGAAATGATATTTATAAAAAGAACTCTTTCTTAGTTTATTAAAAACTAGAGTAAATTACTCTTTTAGTCCCTGTGGTTTGGTGGTTATAACGTTTTTCATCCAATAGTTTAAAAACGCCCAGTTTAACCACTGTGGTTTGAATTTTGTCACAATTAACTCCGTTCGATTAACGACGTCTAAATTATCTGTTAAATTTTTGTGAAAAGACCAAAATACCCCCAATAATAAAATAAATAATTTAATGATTCCAACTCCACCCTCACCCTCACCCATATCTTCCCTTTAACCCATGACCACCATACCATCTCCATGAGACCACCATCATCTTCATCACACCACCACTGCCGCCGCACCACCACCACCGTATGTTCCATCACAACTTCGACCAGCAAACCCACACCACCATCACTGTAACCACCGCCACCCTCCCACCCCATCCCCACCACCACCCTACCCTCCCCCTCATCCACCCCTAAAACCTACAAAACCAATCTAGAATTTGAACAGCATAACCACCATCCCCATAGCCACACCACTGGTCTATGCCTCCCACCGCCGGTCTACGCCTCACACCGCCGGTCTACGCCTCCCACCGCCGGTCTACGCCTCCCACCGCCGGTCTACGCCTCCCACCGCCGGTCTCCGCCTCCCACCACGGGTCTCCACCTCCACCGTTGGCCACCACTCTCTCTCTCTCTTTCCCTCTCTCTCTCTCTACCCGTAACATCATAGACTACCAAACGAAGATGCATCTTGGGTTGTAGATGGATTTGAGAAGCATCGCACAGATCACCACCTGAAAATCACGAACCGAAACTTTAATCATGGCGTCGATTGAAGGTGTGCGAATGTAAAGAGGTTTAGGGTTTGAATTTGGAAGATGAAGACTTGAAATTAGGATTCAAAATTGGTTGGGTGCGGTTAGGGTTTCTAACTTTTTGGTGGTTTCGATGTATGTGGTGGTGGTGTGATGTTGGTCGCTGGTGCTATGGTTGTGCCGGTCAAATCATGAAGGAACTCCGATGGTGGTGGCGGTCGTTGGTTTGATTTAGGCTTGATTTTGGGGGCGATGGTGTTGTGGTGGAAGTGGTGGTGGTGGTGGTGTTATGGTGGTGATGGGGTGGGGGTGGTGGCGTGATGGTGGTGATGGTGTGGTGGCAGTGGTGTTATGGTGGTAATGGGGATGGTTTTGTGGTGGCAGTGGTGTTATGGTGGTAATGGGGATGGTTTTGGGTGTGGCAGTGGTGTTATGGTAGTGGTGTTAGGGCGGCGGCGGCGGCGGCGGTGGTCGTGGTGGTGGTGTTGTGTGTGTGTGTGTGTGTGATGGTGGTGGTGGTGGTCTGATAATGTTGGGGGTTAGGGTGGGGTGTGATGGTATGGTGATTAATTTAATATTTTTATAATATATATTGGATAATTGTATAGAAGTAACGATTTCAATCCAAGGGTATTATAGTCTTTTTTTAAATATTTAACGGTGAAATTGGATGGAGCTAACGGTTTGGACTTGATTGTAACAAATCTTAAACCACAATGGTTGAACTGGGCGTTTTTAAACTATTGGATGAAAATGGTTATAACCACCAAACCACAGGGACCAAAATATTAATTTACTCTAAAAACTATTTTAATCTAAAAAATAATTAAATAAATAATTAGTAATTAATGTAAGTATTTAATATGAGAGAGAAGCGAGAAAATTAGATTTAGGATGTCTAATATTGTGACAAGTGACAACTCAAAATATTCTTTTATTATAGTAGATAGATTTAGGTTGCGAATATTAGGGCGCGTACTCCACGCTACATGACCGGGCATTCAATTTTCTTATGTATTTGTAGTCATAAGATACAACAATATGTTAAAATTTGTAATGTTAAAATAGTGGAAGAATAAAATATCCTACTTCTAAACTATAAGATCCTGGTTGGTTCATAAAATTTTTTGAAATTAGAAATGAAATTAAAAAAATTCCCATATAAAATTATGTTTGGTTAGTTTTGTATAGAATTAAAATTTATAATATTTCTTTTATTCATGGGAATTTGGATTCATTCCACTCCCTCATGAAATTTATAATTTGACTAAAATATCATCACTCAATTACATAATCAAATCCATCTATTTTGCTTCACAATTCTATCTTCATCGACCCATCTATCTTCAAATTTGACCATTTCATAACATTCGATAAGTTCGATCCACAAAATTAACCAAGAGATGATCCAATCGAAATTAGAACTATCAACAAAGACGAGCAACAACGAACATTGATGATGATGAACAACAAAATCAAGATCCAGCTCCTACAAAGTCAAAATCCACTCGGCAACGAAATCAAAATTCACTTGATAACAAAATCAAAATCGAAATATGCAATCAAAATCCCGATGTACAATGATAAAGATGATTGGTGATAAAGATTAACAACGTTGAAGAAGATGTGATGAAAATACATAAATACCGTTTCTTCCTAAAAATAATTCTCAAAACAACTAATAGTGAATAAGTACCATTCATCTAAATTTAACATGTATATGGTTATAATTCTTACTTTGTATGATAAAGATATCTACGATAATTGTTAAGAATCCAATTTTAAATTTTAATCCATTGTCTAATCTTCAACAAGAGTTATTTTCATATTTGTTTTACAACCCGACCAACTTAACTACTATACCAAGACACCAAGTCTTTGGGTCTTCACTCTCCCTAAATTGGCTTGACGGTGGTCGTTGGAAAAGTGTAAAGATGTAAAAGGGCATAGTACTCAAGGTCTTACAAAAAGTCAACATATAATAAAGGACACTAGAAAAGGTAAAACAAGCTTTTACAAATATCCCCAAAGCTATTCTCAAAGTTTTCAAGACATCATGAGGAATTATTATGAGTATTGTCGGCAGAATTACTATAATGCTAAAAGTTAAAATTTTTTCATCTCCTTTTGATTTCATGCATAATTTATAAATATTTAATTAATTGATGATTTTAATTATAAAAAGATTTTCATAAATTAAGATTCCAAATGTCATTCATCATATATAATGGCGTAACTCATAATATACTGTAAACATTAATTTACATGAAGAAATGGAAAAAAAACCAAAAAGTATCCCAACATAGATTTTGTCACATCCCGGCGGAAGCGTGAAATGCTTAGGGTGTGACTTGTTTGCTCAGAACTCATTGATTTACAATTACCACAACATATCACATAAATATATATATTTCATGATAAGGCATATTAAGTACATATAATATCACATAACATAACAAGGATTAATAAGGAGTTAGAATTACATCAATTCATCATAGTCAAAATTTGAACTAACATAACCCTATTACATTAAAAGCCTAACAGCAACATCTTCAGAGACGATGGAAGTGAGCATCCACCGAGACACTGAGATCATACAAGTTTACTGTCAGGTTTACACAAACTTTCCCCACCACTTCTCCCCAGCCATTATAAACATCAAAGGAGAACATTAAGCTGTTAGTCATGGTGGATTCCTGAAAAAGAATACTCAAAACAATCAACATAAAGTTGGTGAGCTTCACAGGTTTATCATATAACATAGATGCATTATATACAACCAAACCTTACATAATAACCAGATCATTCATATCTGTCATAACATATTTCATAAATCAGATAATATAGCAACACAATACTCATCTTATTGGTGCAGGAAATATTTTCCTAAGTAGCGCTACCAATATTATCTAACGGTTCCACATCCGAATTAATGGTTGTGACATAAATCTCAGAAAATAATGCATCAGATAGTATGCTTTTTCCCCAAAACTTTTTATAAAACAAAAATGGGCCATGAAACTCACCTTTACTCCAAATAGTATACAAGAAAAATATTTATAATTCAGAAAATGTATATTTCTTTAACATTTTTAGCACCTTAGATTGAAGAATTTATTTTATAAATCAGGTTTTAGTATAAATTCCGAAATTTTTACAGTAGATGTATCATGATGTTAGGTAAAATATACTAAAATTTCATATTCAAATTATTTTCAGGCTAATTTTTATTATTTTTACATTATTCACATAATTCTTTAGAAATACCTTCGGGCCTCTAAAATTAGTCAAATTTTGGCAGGTTAATATTTATAATTCGTAAAGTTTTTCAGAATTTTCTTATGCTCTAAACTATAGCAGAGCTATTTTTAATATTTTTCCTATTTTATCTTTATTTTGCTAAAAATACCAGATCATGTCCAAAAATTCTAATCTTTATACAAACTGCTCCATTTTTATTCTTATATTTTCTATAAATTTTCCATAATTTATTTCATACTTTAAGTATTTTTCCCGATTTTTAGTTAACAGAATAGTTAAAAATTAATATTTCAGAAAATGTTTTGAGTTAGGTCACGAAATTTTTCCAGTGGATTCTATACTTCATAATAGTCAGTACATAATTTTTCTATACCTTTACTAGGATCGGTTCTTTTAATATGATTTTTCTCTTTTTATTCTTACTTATTGCATATAAATTAATTAATTCATAAGAATGGTACCAAATTTTGCAGAGTTCTATTCTCTAATATTCTAAGTATGTTTTTAATGTTTGTTCCCACAATCACAGTTATTTTATATGCAGAATTGATTTAACAAACCATAACTAGATTTTAACCCTTTTGTTGATAATTTCTTGCTAAAACTTTGATTTTTAAGATTTGTTTTACTTATTTCAGATTTTAAAATCTTTCTTTTTGTCTGAAAAGTAAGTTTGATTTTTATTTGTTTTTGTAAAAACCTTGAATGTTTAATCAAAAGGGTTAATCACATGTGTTTATTTTAACACATGTTTGATTTCATAACTTAATCTAGTAGGGTTTTAGAGGTTAAAACCTTGATTTTGACAGAAGGAGAGTGTGAGAAGGAGGTGAGGATGGTCTAAGCTTGATTGGTTTTGGTGTTCTTGATAATCTTTCGGGAGACGGTGCTTCCACGAGGCTTGGATGTTGCTGCCTTGTATCCGAGAGTATGTGACCTAGTGAAGTTGAGGATGATATTTGGTTGAGAGGTAGTGACCGAGAGAATGGTTCGTGGCTTACGGTGGTGGTGTTCGGGAGTGGTGGTGTTAGCCGTGAGATGAGGGAGTGTGATAGTAACCGAGAGTTTAGTAGTGGTTGTATGTTTAGGAAGGTGGTGAATATACAAGCTTTCGGCCGAGGGTTGATATAGAGGAGTTCTCATGATTACTATTATTCCTAGGTGGTGAGGTGTTCATCATAGCTTTGCTTAGTCATGGCTAGGTGGGGGTTTTGTGGTGCCTCTAGAAGAACCGAAGGAATGGCGGTGGTTTGTGTCTAAGTTGGGTTCCAACCGAGAGTTTCAAAGGGAGGTGGAGTCGGTTGCCATTATGGAGTTTCATCATTGTTCCTAGGGTGCTAGACTCTCAAGGTGGCATGCATACAAAAGCTTTGGTGTGGCGGTGTGATGGTGTGTCAAGATGGACCGAGAAGGTGGCGGTGCAAGAGGATTGGTGTCCCTAGTTGTGCAAGGTGTTATCTTCATAGGTCTCATGACTCACCAAGTCATGATTGCATGATTAATCAAGTGCTTAATGAACCGATTTAGTGGCCTTAGTTGGTGCTTAGGTTGGGGTTTAAATGTAAGGGGTTTGTTTAAATTTGTGTTGGTGTAAGTTTCACTTGTTGCAAACATATGTTTGTAATATTTGGTTGGGTTGTGTTTTGGTTTTGTTTGATGTTGTATAGATGATGCATTTTGATCATATAGCATTTGGTATCATATAGCATTTGGTATCATAAAGGTTATGTATTCGGATACATGCACACGTAAAATTTGTGCATGCATGCATCCATGCATACGTATCACACATATGTATAAGCAAACAACATACTTAGGTAAACAAAATGAAAGCATGCATACGTGCATGTAAGTATAAAAATGTATATATTAACCTAGGTGTGGCTTAGAATATGTAATTGAACTTAATGTATAAAATTTCTTAATCTAGGGTTGTCACATTCTCCCCCCGTAAAAATAATTTCGTCCCGAAATTTATTTGAATAGTAATGAACTTATCTGACCATTGTCTTAAAATAGGTAGGGGTATTTTCTTCTGATTTCATCTTCTCTTTCCCATGTATACTCTGGTCCTCTCTTAGCGTTCCACTTAACTTTCACTATGGGGATCTTGCTTCTCCTTAGCTTTTTAATTTCTTTATCTAATATGGCTATTGGTTCCTCTGTAAAATGAAGCTTCTCGTCTATCTTTATTTCTTGAACTGGAACTTTTAATGTTTCATCTATTAAACATTTCTTTAGATTGGACACATGGAACGTGTTGTGTACTTTACTTAATTCTTCGGGTAAATCTAGCTTATACGCAACAGGACCAATTTTGTCAATAACTTCAAATGGTCCAATATACCTTGGGTTCAACTTATTTCTCTTTTCAAATCGAAAGATTCCCTTGGTAGGTGATATTTTTAAATAGACCTTATCTCCAATTTGGAATTCTAACGACTTTCTTCTTTTATCTGCATAACTTTTCTGCCGATCTCGGGCTGTCTTTAATCTATTCTTGATTTCTTTAATCTTGTCAGATGTCTCTTGAATTAAATCAGGACCTATAAGTTGTCTATCTCCTATTTCATTCCAACATAAGGGCGATCTGCATTTTCTTCCATACAAGGCTTCAAACGGGGCGGTTTTAATGCTAGAATGATAGCTATTATTATACGAAAATTCTATCAAAGGTAGATGCATATCCCAGTTACCACCAAAATCTAATGCACAAGCACGTAACATATCTTCTAATGTTTGTATTGTCCTTTCACTCTGTCCATCGGTTTGTGGGTGGAAGGCTGTGCTAAGATTTATTTGGGTTCCGAAAGCTTTTTGTAAGGTCTGCCAAAATCTTGATATGAATCTACTGTCCCTATCAGATATAATGGAGATTGGTATTCCATGTCTGGATACGATTTCTCTTATGTAAATTCTTGCCAATTTCTCTATCTTGTAATCTTCTCTGATTGGCAGGAAGTGTGCTGATTTGGTCAACCTATCTACTATAACCCAAATTGTGTCATAGCCACTTGAGGTCTTTGGTAACTTAGTTACAAAATCCATGGTAATTTGATCCCATTTCCATTCTGGAATTTCAGGTTGTTGTAAATACCCCGAAGGTTTCTGATGTTCTCCCTTCACCTTTGAACACGTATTGCACTTTTCTACAAACTCCCCAACTGATTTCTTCATACCCGGCCACCAGTAATGATTTTTCAGATCCTTATACATTTTGTTATTTCCTGGATGTACGGAGTATCTTGACCTATGTGCTTCCTGTAATATAATCTTTCTAAGTATGGCATCATCAGGTATCCAAGCTCTTTCTTTAAATCTTAGAATTCCATGTGTATCTGCCTGTAAATCCTTTTCCTGTCCTTTTATTTCCATTTTACTTCTCTGTTGGGCTTCCCATATTTGTCTTAACAGATCTGATTGTAGTTCCATTCTCATGGCTCGCACTCGTAACGGTTTAACCCTATCTTTTCTACTTAAAGCATCTGCAACTACATTTGCTTTACCTGGATGATATTTGATTTCACAATCATAATCGCTCAGTAATTCCACCCATCTTCTTTGTCTCATGTTCAACATTTTCTGCTCAAATATATGCTGTAAACTCTTATGATCCGTATATATTGTACATTTTGTCCCATACAAGTAATGTCTCCAAATCTTAAGTGCAAAGATGACTGCTCCTAATTCCAAATCATGAGTAGTGTAGTTTTTCTCACTTCCCCTAAGTTGTCTAGAGGCATATGCAATGACCCTACTTCTTTGCATTAATACACATCCAAATCCTTGACGAGACGCGTCACAATATACTACAAAATCATAGTCCCTTCTGGTAATGACAAAATAGGTGCACTACATAACTTATTTTTCAAAAGTTCGAATGCATTCTTTTGTTTTTCTCCCCAGACATATGGCTTGTCTTTCTGGGTTAATTCAGTCAAGGGCTGAGCTATTCTTGAGAAATTTTCTATGAATCTTCTATAATATCCTGCTAATCCTAGAAATTGACGTACTTCTGTTGGTGTTTTGGGATCCTCCCATTTCTTAACAGCTTCTATTTTTGCTGGATCTACCTGTATTCCTTCTTGATTGACTATGTGTCCTAGGAATTGCACTTCTCTTTTCCAAAATTCACATTTTGAGAATTTTGCGTATAGTTTTTCTTTTCTTAACAACTCCAGAGTCGATCTTAAGTGTTGCTCATGATCCTCCTTATTCTTAGAATAGATTAAAATGTCGTCTATAAAGACTATAACAAACTTATCTAAATAGGGTTTACATATCCTATTCATCAAATCCATGAATATGGCGGGAGCATTGGTTAAACCAAATGGCATTACCAGGAATTCATAATGTCCATACCTTGTTCTGAATGCTGTTTTGGGTATATCTTCATCCTGTATTCTTAGTTGATGATACCCTGATCTCAAGTCTATTTTTGAAAAGTAACTAGATCCTTGTAATTGATCAAATAGGTCGTCTATTCTAGGTAAGGGATACCTATTCTTTATAGTTACTTTATTGAGTTCCCTATAGTCTATGCACATTCTAAATGTTCCATCCTTTTTCTTAACAAATAGAACTGGTGCTCCCCAAGGTGATACACTAGGTCGTATAAATCCTTTATCCAAAAGTTCCTGAAGTTGGCTCATTAATTCTTTCATTTCAGTAGGTGCTAAACGTAGGGTGCCTTAGCAATGGGGGCTGTTCCTGGCATCAATTCAATTTTGAATTCTACTTGACGTGGGGGTGGTAATCCAGGTAATTCATCAGGGAATACATCTGAATATTCATTGACAATTGGGACATCTTTCAGGCTTACTTTGTCTATCTTAGTGTCAACAATGTGAGTCAAATAAGCCAAACATTTCTTCCTTAGGCATTTTTGTGCACTTTTACAAGAAATTATTTTTATGGTGCCCCTAGGTTTTTCACCGTATATGCACAGTGTTCTATTTTCATTAACTAAAGGGATTTTGATCATCTTCTTACCACATATTATTTCAGCTTGATTCTTACTTAACCAATCCATTCCTACAACAATATCAAATCCTCCTAAATCAATAGGGATCAAATCTATATTGAAATAGTTTTCATCTAAATTCATGATACAATTAGGAATGATTTCATAAGCTTCGATTATCTTACCATCCGCTAATTCTATCATATATTTTTGATTAAGCTTTTCTGTGGTCAGGTTAAGTAGTGGCCTATATTTATTTGAAACAAAGCTACGGGTTGCTCCAGTGTCAAATAATACAGTAGCGTACTGATCGTTTACAAGGAACGTACCCGTGACGACTTCTGGTTCGTGTCGAGCTTCTTCTGCCTGCATTATGAATGCTCTCCCTCGAGGGTTGTTCTGATTAGTCGGTGCCTTTCCTTTTAGCTGTGGGCATTCGTTCCGGCGATGGTTTTCATTCCCACATTGATAGCAGACTGGTTTTGGATTTGCAGGGTTTTTGCAGTCTCGGGATATATGTCCCTTTTTCTTACAGTTGTAACAGATTACCATCGCACAGTTGCCTTGATGGTATCTTTGGCACGTGTTACACCATGGTTGGTTTTCTGTCTGGGGTTTCTTCTCCCGTGTCATTCCTAAGTAGTTTCGAGGAGGCTGTCTAACTATTCGTTTTTGAGGGGTTCCCTTAAACCTTCCCCCTGTGCTGTCATCACTCCATTTTCTCTTTTCTCCAGATCTAGGGTTACCTAGTGATCCATTTCTTATCATCTCATCTGTCAGACTTCCTGATAAACTTACAGTATCTTGAAAAGTCTTGGGCCTAGCTGATTTCACCAATCCCCTTATTTGTGGCACCAAGTCCCCAAATATATCTTCCTATTCTCTTAGATTCCGGAGCCACTAGATGTGGTACTAACCTCGAGAGCTCATTGTACCTGTCAGTATATTCCCGGTGTGCTGCTCCTTTCATTTCTAAGGCTAGAAATTCGGTTTCTAATTTTTCTATTTCATTATAGGGACAGTATTTCTCTATAACCAAATTCCTAAATTCCTCCCAACTCAACTCATTCATAATGTGCCTATCTTTAGTGGTCATCTCCATCTTCCACCAGGATTGTGCTTCCCCTTTCAAGGAGTGTGAAGCAAACAAGGTTCTGTTGTTACTGGCACATTTGCTGATTTCCAGAGTTGACTCCATTTCATCTAACCAGCGTAGAGCCTGTACTGCTCCGCCTTTACCATCAAATTCTCGAGGTCTACATGACATAAAGGCTTTGTAAGAACATCCTTTCTCTGTCATAATCTCCTCTGCTGGTTGATCTCTTATGGCATCATCAGCTGGTATTTCGTTGCCGGGGGTTGTGGTACCAAGGTTTAGGTTTTGTTGAAGTTGAGTTACTAGTATGGGTATGGCAGCTTCCAACTGCTGTGACACTATCCGGGAGATCCTTTCATCTTCATTGGTTGTTGGGTTAACAGGTGTTTCTTCTCCAAGTCTAGTTCTAGGTCGTCCCACTCTTGCAGTCCTCCTTACGGGTTGCGCATTTCTTCTTGGCGGCATGCTTTTCTATAGTTAATTATAGTAAATATTAAAAAGAATTTTAGATTCTTGACAATATTCTAATTAACACATAAGCAAGTAATAGTTCAAACACAAAAGATATTTTTCATTTAAGTTCTTATTTAAAGTTTTCACACTAAAAGTTAGTTTCTAATTTCCCTGCATCCATTTCCATATTCTTGAGAAGATGTTTCCCTTAGGTGCTTTTAGTTCCTTCACATCCTTCTGAATTTTCCTGATTTCTTGTTGATTTTCTTGAGCTGTTTAAGGGTTTGTTGAGTGGCTGCGCTCTGATCTTCGTCCACCCTTTGTCTTTTAGCTTCACTTTCTTCGTTTCCGAGGGAGTCAGTTTCTTGTATCTCCTTGCCTTCATCTTGCTTAGTCTTGAATTTGTTCCCGGGCCGTACCCTTTTCCTAGGAGTTTTAATGGTATATCCTCCTACCATTACAGGTGCACGACGGACATAAAATTTGGTCTTAGGATTATCTCCCCTTTTGGTTGGAAAAGGTTCTAGAATTTGCTGAGGTTTAGGTTCAGGCGTAAGTTCTTTATTGTAATCCGAGTATCCGAATGAGTTAGTCTCACAAAAATTGTTATCAGTACTCATAGCTGCAAAACAAATCTTTTCATGGTTTGAACCCAACAGTTAGTTACCTATTTTTATATATAAATAAAATGCTTTAATATTCATGGGATCATGACATGCAAAATCACATATACACATAATTACACAAACATGAGCTTATGGTTATAGTCTAGGTATTTTATGGTACCTAATTCTCTATAACCAATGGCTCTGATACCAACCTGTCACATCCCGGCGGAAGCGTGAAATGCTTAGGGTGTGACTTGTTTGCTCAGAACTCATTGATTTACAATTACCACAACATATCACATAAATATATATATTTCATGATAAGGCATATTAAGTACATATAATATCACATAACATAACAAGGATTAATAAGGAGTTAGGATTACATCAATTCATCATAGTCAAAATTTGAACTAACATAACCCTATTACATTAAAAGCCTAACAGCAACATCTTCAGAGACGATGGAAGTGAGCATCCACCGAGACACTGAGATCATACAAGTTTACTGTCAGGTTTACACAAACTTTCCCTACCACTCTCCCCAGCCATTATAAACATCAAAGGAGAACATTAAGCTGTTAGTCATGGTGGATTCCTGAAAAATCATACTCAAAACAATCAACATAAAGTTGGTGAGCTTCACAGGTTTATCATATAACATAGATGCATTATATACAACCAAACCTTACATAATAACCAGATCATTCATATCTGTCATAACATATTTCATAAATCAGATAATATAGCAACACAATACTCATCTTATTGGTGCAGGAAATATTTTCCTAAGTAGCGCTACCAATATTATCTAACGGTTCCACATCCGAATTAATGGTTGTGACATAAATCTCAGAAAATAATGCATCAGATAGTATGCTTTTTCCCCAAAACTTTTATAAAACAAAAATGGGCCATGAAACTCACCTTTACTCCAAATGGTAACCTATACAAGAAAAATATTTATAATTCAGAAAATGTATATTTCTTTAACATTTTTAGCACCTTAGATTGAAGAATTTATTTTATAAATCAGGTTTTAGTATAAATTCCGAAATTTTTACAGTAGATGTATCATGATGTTAGGTAAAATATACTAAAATTTCATATTCAAATTATTTTCAGGCTAATTTTTATTATTTTTACATTATTCACATAATTCTTTAGAAATACCTTCGGGCCTCTAAAATTAGTCAAATTTTGGCAGGTTAATATTTATAATTCTTAAAGTTTTTCAGAATTTTCTTATGCTCTAAACTATAGCAGAGCTATTTTTAATATTTTTCCTATTTTATCTTTATTTTGCTAAAAATACCAGATCATGTCCAAAAATTCTAATCTTTATACAAACTGCTCCATTTTTATTCTTATATTTTCTATAAATTTTCCATAATTTATTTCATACTTTAAGTATTTTTCCCGATTTTTAGTTAACAGAATAGTTAAAAATTAATATTTCAGAAAATGTTTTGAGTTAGGTCACGAAATTTTTCCAGTGGATTCTATACTTCATAATAGTCAGTACATAATTTTTCTATACCTTTACTAGGATCGGTTCTTTTAATATGATTTTTCTCTTTTTATTCTTACTTATTGCATATAAATTAATTAATTCATAGGAATGGTACCAAATTTTGCAGAGTTCTATTCCCTAATATTCTAAGTATGTTTTTAATGTTTGTTCCCACAATCACAGTTATTTTATATGCAGAATTGATTTAACAAACCATAACTAGATTTTAACCCTTTTGTTGATAATTTCTTGCTAAAACTTTGATTTTTAAGATTTGTTTTACTTATTTCAGATTTTAAAATCTTTCTTTTTGTCTGAAAAGTAAGTTTGATTTTTATTTGTTTTTGTAAAAACCTTGAATGTTTAATCAAAAGGGTTAATCACATGTGTTTATTTTAACACATGTTTGATTTCATAACTTAATCTAGTAGGGTTTTAGAGGTTAAAACCTTGATTTTGACAGAAGGAGAGTGTGAGAAGGAGGTGAGGATGGTCTAAGCTTGATTGGTTTTGGTGTTCTTGATAATCTTTCGGGAGACGGTGCTTCCACGAGGCTTGGATGTTGCTGCCTTGTATCCGAGAGTATGTGACCTAGTGAAGTTGAGGATGATATTTGGTTGAGAGGTAGTGACCGAGAGAATGGTTCGTGGCTTACGGTGGTGGTGTTCGGGAGTGGTGGTGTTAGCCGTGAGATGAGGGAGTGTGATAGTAACCGAGAGTTTAGTAGTGGTTGTATGTTTAGGAAGGTGGTGAATATACAAGCTTTCGGCCGAGGGTTGATATAGAGGAGTTCTCATGATTACTATTATTCCTAGGTGGTGAGGTGTTCATCATAGCTTTGCTTAGTCATGGCTAGGTGGGGGTTTTGTGGTGCCTCTAGAAGAACCGAAGGAATGGCGGTGGTTTGTGTCTAAGTTGGGTTCCAACCGAGAGTTTCAAAGGGAGGTGGAGTCGGTTGCCATTATGGAGTTTCATCATTGTTCCTAGGGTGCTAGACTCTCAAGGTGGCATGCATACAAAAGCTTTGGTGTGGCGGTGTGATGGTGTGTCAAGATGGACCGAGAAGGTGGCGGTGCAAGAGGATTGGTGTCCCTAGTTGTGCAAGGTGTTATCTTCATAGGTCTCATGACTCACCAAGTCATGATTGCATGATTAATCAAGTGCTTAATGAACCGATTTAGTGGCCTTAGTTGGTGCTTAGGTTGGGGTTTAAATGTAAGGGGTTTGTTTAAATTTGTGTTGGTGTAAGTTTCACTTGTTGCAAACATATGTTTGTAATATTTGGTTGGGTTGTGTTTTGGTTTTGTTTGATGTTGTATAGATGATGCATTTTGATCATATAGCATTTGGTATCATATAGCATTTGGTATCATAAAGGTTATGTATTCGGATACATGCACACGTAAAATTTGTGCATGCATGCATCCATGCATACGTATCACACATATGTATAAGCAAACAACATACTTAGGTAAACAAAATGAAAGCATGCATACGTGCATGTAAGTATAAAAATGTATATATTAACCTAGGTGTGGCTTAGAATATGTAATTGAACTTAATGTATAAAATTTCTTAATCTAGGGTTGTCACAGATTTCGTAGCAGAAGATTAGAAATAGTAAAGAGTAAATTAATATGATAAAAATTTAGAGAATTAACCATTTAACAGAGAGATTATTGAGCATGTAAGTAATTACCAAGGTCATGTGATTTGGTTATGAAATAAGTAAAAGAGTTTAACTATAAATGTATTTAGTATAATATCTATACTCAAATATGTAAATTAAAAAATGTACTTATATTTGCCTTACCATTCGGGTTCTCATGATCAACAATAGAGATAATTGAATAGTAACCAAATTTGTTGAATGTTAAGTTTCGCTAAAATGATTAAAATATTTTTGTTTATTAAAGTCACTCAAATTTTATTGTGTGGTTTAGTCCTACGTAACTTTTTAATTAATATTTAATCTTTCAATATTAAACAAGACATATAAAAAATATAAGAATTTTAGTTACCAATAATGAAAAAACATTTAATCAACTTTAAGCACGCCATAATAGTGAATAAATTTTTTTTATTGGATAATAACCAAGTTTTTTAAAATTGTTAAATTTAAGTCAAATTAAAAAAAACAAATACTAACCAAGATTTATTTATTTTTCTTTGTCTCACTTCATTTAAATAAGTTAGAAATTTGTAAAATTTTTACACAAAATTGAAAAATCTATGAAAGTTTCATGGCTTTAGAATGATCCAAGTGCTTTAATATTAACTTTAGTGAAAACTAAGAAAATTTTTGTTACAGTTTTGTAAAGTTCTCTTTTCCTATAATAACAATGACCGTTAAAGCGATTCCATCTCCTAAAAAGTAAATATTATCAATGGTCTTCAAAGAAATAGCAAAAGCTCCACAACTTTTGACCTTTATGTAGTCCTAAAACGTCACGTTTTTAGACTTTTAATATAATATACACTGATATAAAGTTGTTTTGTTATTAGGTGAAAATTTGAATCTTTTATTGTGCTAACATTATGCCTATCAAATTATTAATAGACGAAGATATCTATGGGTTATATCATGTAAAACCTTAATTTCACTCTTTTAAAAGTTTAAGGGGTAAATGGGTATATATAAAAACATGAAGGGGTGGTGATGTTTAAAACAAAAGATTATGTAATGACTTTTGAAGTTATGTTTGAGGTATACAAATGTTGTTTCTGATGTATGTGTAAATCAACTATGATATCTTTCGATATCAAAGCTTTGCATATCACTATAAATCAGTGGGCGTCCATCGACATATACATCTTTCAATAATCCCACCGAGAAAGTGATTCCTGCCAACAATATGGATCATTGGGGAAAGGATGTGGGTAAAGCTATCATCGACTGGTTGAGATATCGACAATGAATCACCAACTAGATTTGTACTTGCAACACATTGACTAGTGTTACCGATAGATCACCATGATAATATGACCTTAATGATAAAGCCACTTGTTTAGTAATGCATCCCTCATTCTAGTCGGGTTATCATATATAAGACGACAAGCTTAAGTTTCTATAACATAGAGAGAAAGAATAAAGAACATAAAGATGTCTATGATGGAGCTCACTTTCACACCCAATTCATGCGTCAATGAATACCTAAGATGGAGGATGTGTATGACTTTAAGGGAATACACCATCCGACTTCTCACACTAGCTTTAGACGAGCATATATGAATAAGAGAGTTAAAAGGTGCATGGCATATAAAAGGCGGTGTGGGTATATCGATCGATTTACATACATGTAAAGATGTAATGATAGTATATTAAGCATGCATTGACCTTTAAGATTAAGGTCGATATCTATAAAGAGCAAACTATAAAATTATTATTCGTACTCATTTGTTAGACAAATGACAAGATCTTAGGAGAGACATTTATCAATAGCCATGTTGGTGAAGGAATGTCAGGTTGTGTGACTAAGTAATTACATGACATAAATCTTGTCAAGATGACTTTGAAGCAGAAACAAACCAAAGTTGATCAAGTGATATCTCATCGTCAGGACCAAAATCACGAGCTTCTATTAGAGGGTCCATGTGTTGTCTCTATGTTTGTAGGGTAACAAAGTATAAGTCATACTAGTTTAAAGTAAATTTTAGAGTAAACTCTTATTTCCGTCCCTAAGTTTTGATGTATTTTATTATTTGCATCCAAAAAGAAATTCTTTTTTCCACTTTAGGCCCCCAACTTTTTTAAAACTTGCCAATTTCATCTAGTCATGTTAACCATGTTAAATCGAGTGAAGTTTGATCGATTTAAGTTAAAGGTAAGAATGTCTTTATACATAGTTTTAACGTAATAATCACAATTATCACCCTTTAATATATTTTCAACGTTCTCACAAAGTTCCACCAGGTCGACTTTTCTTACACTGTGGATTTCTTCTGATCATTCTTTCATGTCTTCACTCATTCCACACCTAACATAATCAACAAAACCAAATTATTTTGATGAAATTATCAATGAACAATGGATTGCCTTCGAGAGAATGAACAGACTGAAAAAAAGATTCGGTGCAATATTCGAAATGCACGTCGATCTTGAAAATAGTTAAATTGTGATTTTTATATTAAAACTATGTATTAAGACATTCTTACCATTACCTTAAGTCAAAACTAACATCCAAATTAACTTGATTAACAAGAGTGAATGAAATTGATAAGTTTTTTGAAAGTTTAGAACCTAGAAGAAGAAAAAATTCTTTTTGGATGGAACTGACAAAATACACCAACACTCAAAGATGAAAATTACAATTAACTTTCCATTTTAGGAAAAACCAGTATTCAGCCCCCGCGTTGCGATGGGGGTATAAAACCATGCCAAATAGCAACAACGTCATGTTATCGTCAGCGACCACCAACACCGGAAAAGACTGTATTAAAAAAGAAATTAAAAAGAAAAAAATAAAATCGAACAAAAAGTAGACGTAAAAACATAAAACATTAAAAATAATAACCAATGCGATCTAAGACCCGCACGTTGCGACATAATCGTTAAATGAGAAAAATAGACTTAACAATGTTGGACCACACGCGCTTGTTATGGCATGTTAACTTTTAAAATTTAGACCACAACGTAAAAAAAATTTGTAATGTATAAGGACCAAAGAAAAGTTGTAGGGGTTAAGTTGTATAATATGTATAGATTGGGTTTAAAATAAAAGATTAAAGGAAAAATCAAAGAATATGTACAACTTTTAATGCTTAAATTACAACAATCAATGCAACCTTGAGTTCATAATTAGTATATATTAAATTAAAGTTTAAGAAAATAACAAAGGTGGGTATAACCCACTAAACACATAATACAACTCATTAAACATATCAAAGTTGGTAATTAGTATTATATAAATATCATAAAATAGTAATCAAGTTTTATAAGTGTTTCAGTTTGGTCATTTATGCATATTTTTCTCAAATTAGACCACTAAACCATTAAATGAAGTTATTATCGAATTTTCTTATGTCAAGAAAGTAATGCAGGAGAAGACGAGAGGGTCGTAATTTTTAATACATGAAATTATATTAAACTTCAAAAACATGTTAATTATATTAAAAAAGATAAAAGAGTACATAAAATTCAAGCCATTGTTTTACATCAGTATAAAATAAAAACAAAATTTCTAATTGAAACAAAAAGAAAAACATGCTAAAAATATGTTATAACTTATAGATAAAATAAAATATGAAAGCAAGTGACTTAACTGAAACAGTTTTTAAACTTGAGTTACTTAATTAGAATATTTTTAAAAGTTGGTTACTATTTTATAAAGTTATCTCTAATTTTTATTTAGAGATGTTTAAACCTTATGATTTAAATATTTATTTAAATCTAATTAATTGTATTCTAGGTTCTACATACTCATAATAATATGTGTCCAAACAACGACAACAATTATATACTATTTATTTTGAAACGAAAGGAATAATTGGAATTTGGGTTTTGTGGTTTTCGCCACCAAAGTTTTCTATTTTTTGGTTTTGGTCCCGGTTGTATAACTGCATAAAGCCCTCTTTCATATTACCCTCCTCCTTTTATAGAGAGAATGTGTGGCGCTCGAAAATTTGGAATCCTTGTCGGTGATGTCGTCGCCACCTGCATGGCAGGTCACCCTAGTCTTCACATTCATGTTGTTTGTATCACTGGTGGTTGTGTGATTGTCTATGTCGTCCTCGATTGCATGCTTTGTCACGAAGACGATGCCGCCCTACCTCACGATTATCGCTGCTATTCAAGGTGGCGATGGTTGACAATGGTTGGTGACCCGATTTTTGCTTTGTCTCGTTTCTGGTCGAGGTGTTTGTCGAGTCATTCCTAGTGGTGGTGCAGCCGCATTTGGGCCACAAGCCCCTTTTTTATGGCGAGATTTTTTTGGGGCTTTCTTTCAATTAACTTTACTTCCAATCAAGGGTTTTGGTATTTACTGATTAGGTTTGTTACGATTTATGCCTACTACTTGGGCATGGAATATTTGTTGGTTGCATGTGAGAAACCCTAGAGGCGGTGGCGGCCGGTGGCGATAACGACCATTTGTGGGTCTGTCATTATCCTCTACTAAACTCAATTTCTACATTTAGACTTTGTTGGTTTTGTATATGCTTTTCGGGGTTTGCTCAATGATGATGCTCGTTGGCGCGTCTAAAGGCTGATGTGTACAAACCCTGGGTTTTTTTTGAGCTCGCTATTTCGGGTTTGTCACTATATTTTATTATCTGGTTTATGATTTTGGCTCTATGATGGTGAGGTTCGTCTCATTTGTGAGTTTATTGGTTCTATGTTTGCATTTGATTTAGTTGATTTTGTTAGTATTGAACGTTATTGGCTATGACGACATATTAAAACATGTGTGAGCCATGAGTTAAAACACGAATGGTTAGTATGTACTATATCAGCATGCTATGATGGAAAATAAATTAAAACCATTGTAGTTCAGGCATAGCAACCCTCTAGATTGCAGCTCCAACGTGGTTGTATTTCTGAGCTTCTTTTGAGCTTCACTGAATGTTGTTGACGATTGGTAAAGAGGCCTTTGATTACGCAATGGATATTGCCTTGCATATTCTAATCCGTTCGTCCGTTTTGCTTGTTTTGTGGCTATGATAATACCTTAAAACTGTTTTCCGTTGCGTTGGTTGGGTAGCTGTTTTTGTTTGCAGCCGCAATCATACATTGGTTTTGAGCCATGCATTGACGATTGCATTGCCTCCTGTTCTAGACGGTCGGTTACTGATGTAATATTGTTCGGTGAAACTGTTAAGTTGTGGCTATGTTGATGGGTTGTTTGAGCCTTGGTTTTCCCTGTCTTTAAAACTTGCAATACGTGTTGAGGTACAAACCCTAAAATATTATTATTATAGTTAGGATAATATAGTATTAGGTAGTTTTTGATATTTTCAATTAAAACAAGAAAATATACTTTGTTGAAGTGAAAATGGAAATTAAAAAGAAAACTGTCTGTTTATATGATGAAAAACATAAATTCCCGAAGAAACGATGATTATTTCAGATGGGGTGTTTGTTTTCCATTCAATATATCTATAACAAAATTTCAAAAATCTAAGAGGCTGTTGTTTGGGTCTGACCCGGCTGACTGGCTGACTTGATATGCTTGAAATCAGATCTGACCGGGTCTGACCTGGACCTAGATTTGAAACATGCTGACCAAGACCAAGAAAAGGGGCGACCGGCCTTCACCCCTGCACACCGGCTCCTCCGCCAAACCCCCATCCGTCGGCGGTCTCCCCACCGCCTTCTCCGCCAAACCCCCACCCGTCGCAGTCTCCCCACCCATCGGCGACCCCCTCTCCGGCGGTCTCCCTACCGTGCGACCCCCTCCTCCGCCAAACCCCCACCCGTCGGCCACCCCCTCCTTACTGACCGGTTCGACAACCGGTTCTGCCGCCGGCCGGAGAGATGTTCTTCTTTGTGTAAAAGCTTCAGAAGCAACAGGTGGTCGGGGGATGCGGAGATTTTCGTTGATGGGTGGTGTTGCATGGCGGAGATGACGGTGGTTGTGGGCTTTTGGTGGTCTCCGGTGGCCGAAATACGAATTTATGGGTGACTGGTGAATTGAAGAATTTATGGGTAAGATCGGATTTATGGGTGAATTGAAGAATTTATGGGTGAGATGTGATTGTTGTTGGTGTATTTTTATCATTCACCAGCTTCAGTCAGATACTGAATCAAACAGCCAAGTTTCAGTCAGATGCAGACTCAGTTAGAACTTCTAACTGGGTCAGCTTCTGACTCAGTCAGATCCTACTGAGTCAGCAGTAATCAAACAACCCCTAATCAAATCAAGTTCTCTTTTCCAGAAACATCTCGATGATATATCCCATTTTAATATTTTGTTATACTGAATTTGTGTTATTTATAGTTATTTAAATAAAGGGCTGTTTGGCAACTTCTGGATGATTAAGTGCTGAACCAATAAGAGGTCTGAACTATTATGCTGAACCATTAAGAGGTCTGGACCATTAAGAGCTAGTATAGCGTTTAACTATTTAAATGCAAATATCTGACTAATTCAGATAAGAGGTCTTAATCATTCAGCATTAAACCTCTTAACCATTCAGCACTAGTATAATGCTTAACTATTCAGAGGCAAATGTCTGAACCATTCAGACATTTGCTCGCAAAACAAACAATCTGAACCATTAAGTGCTGAACCATTCAGACATCTGAACCATTAAAAGGCTGCTTAAAAAGCTACCAAATAACCCCTAAGTATCTCCAAAATTTATCTCCAAGATGTATCCCATTTACAATTAAGGTTTTTAAAAAGTATTTGTTATACTGGATTAGGGCTGTGCAAAAAGTTCGTGGCTCGAAGCTCGCTCGAAGTTCGCTCGAAAAAAGCTCGAAAAAAGCTCGGCTCGAAAAAAGCTCGAATCTAAATGAGCCGGCTCGGCTCAGTTCGAATTCAAAACAAGCCGAACTTCAGCCAGGGTTAGCTCGGTTCGATCTCGGCTCGTGGTTCGGTTCGTTGGCTCGGCTCATGACTGTAACACCCGGTTATTAATTATTTTGAAGCCGACGAAGGAAGAAAAAGAAATAAAGTCCAAAGTCGAGGGACCAAATTCGCCAACGAAAGAAAGTCGGGTGAGTGGGAGTATATAAGGGAGAGGGCAGCCCTTACCCTCTTCCCCACACTCACAAATCAGTCACTAAAGAGAGGAGAAGAGAGAAAGGAAGAAAAGAGGAAAAAGTGCCGGTTTGGGTAGGTTCGGGTGGTCAAAATCGTCGTGTAGCAAGCCAAATCGAAGCCCTTGTCGTTGTGCTCGTTTGTGTGAGTTCTAGGACCCTATTTTTTTTTTCAACTGATTTTGGGGCTGGAAAGCATCAAAAATCCGTTTTTATATGTGTGTGTCTATGACCCATTTAGGTGTGTTGCATGTGATGTGTTTAGAGTTTGTTTCCGGGCTTGTGTGTGCTTGTATGGTGTTGTGGTATGCATTCCTAAGGTCTAAGATGGTTGATTTAGGCTTAGAATGGGTTTGGATGAGCTTGGAGGCTGAAATTGGCAGATTGGGTTCGGGATGAACTCCATTCTGCATCAGCTAGGGCTATGCGACCGAATGAAGGCCATACGGCCAATTGAGAGGCGATTGAGGTTCATTCGCACGATTGGGATTCATTCGCACGATTGAGGGTTCAATCGCACGACTAAGGTTTCATTCGCACGACTTGGAGTCTAGTTGCATGGGGAGTCATACGACTGAGGGTCCAGTCGCATAGGTGTTTAGTCGCATGAGTCCATCCATATGAGGTTAGTCGCATAGGTGCTCATTCGCATTAGTTCCATCTGCATGAGGTCCATACGCACGACTGGGTGTTCATTCGCATAGATGATCATCTGCATGAGTCCAATCGCATGATGTTCAGTCGCATGGAGGCCATGCGAACGAAGGGTGTCCATACGCATGAATAGGGCTGTTGCACCCGAAGGAAAGTGTAGTTCGCTTTCTGACTTTCGGGGGAAAGTGCAGATGTAAGTTTTGACGTAAAGGTTCCCGTAAGAACATGTAGGATAACTATTATGGCCTTAGAGAGCAGGTAGGGCATAATGATGATGATGTTGCATGTTTGTGCATGTTATGTATGTATGATGTTGCCCTGTATGACGTGATGTCGGTGCATGTTAATGATCCTTAGTATGATTTATGTTTATCTTTCCTGTGGCTTTACGTGTTATGGTAATGAATGAAATGAAGTATTATGTAACGTAAAGTGGAAAGACATAAAAAGTCTTGCATGTATCGGATATCGGGTCCTTCTTTGTGATCGACCATTTATGTAGAACCTCTACCGCTTACCTCTAGTACTGCGGCATACGCTCAGCTGTTCAATTATTGACTTCGGCCCAGTAGCTAAATAGTTCGGGGTGTAGCATATGGTATTGGTACGGAGGATATCTGATGCGCAAGTAAAGTTATAATGAACGAACGAATAGATGAATGAAGGAGATAATAAAGATATTATCTATGCGTACGTATGATGTGTGATCATGCAAAAGTAACGAACGGTTTTAAATGAAAGTAAAGTATGTTTTATTATAAAACTAGAACTCACTCAGCAACGCTGACTTTTATTATGTTTTCCAGTTGGCAGGTAATGATTGCTGAGGATGGCACTGCAAGGCTACTCGGCTCTTTTGGGATGGCATCCATTTATAATGCTTTTGTGATATAATGCAAACATGTATTTTGTAATCGGATAATGATGTATTATTTGCCAAAAGTGTTTATGATAAAATGAGATGTCATTTTTGAATGTTTCCGCTGCAATATTTTCATGAGGCAAATGTAATTATATGTTTTATGTGCGATGAATGACCAACTGTAGGCGTCCCGGGAACGGGGCCTTACAAGTTGGTATCAGAGCCAAAGTTTAAGTGAAATGGGTAAAATTTTCAAAATAAACCTTAACTTAAACTGAAAATGGGACGAAAAGGGAATGGGATGCCAAACTGAGTAGCTGCGTGCCATCAGGTATTTTCGTAAAGTTAACCGGTTTTATGTGTGCATGGTATGTGGTTATGTGTTGTATGTAGATTTAATACTGATGTAGTCAGGACAGGTAATGCTTGGGGTATGAAGAGTAAAGTAAGTGGCTAATCACAACTGGCCACTGTAATTAGGGACTTACTATACTTGACATAAACTGAGCTGTTTCCTTGAATGACCGTGTTGGTGTTTGAATCTTTCAGTGTGATATAGAGAATGGCGGGTGGTAGATCCTCTAAAGCTTCTAGGGGTGGAGGCTGTGGCGGGCCTGATGTTGAGCCGCGACCCAAAAGAGGAAGACCAAGGGTCGAAAAGGTGGTTCCTGAAGAACCAGAGACCCCTCATTCCGGAGGCTAGGGATGAGAGTGCAAACCTGAGGGCCTCGGTAAAGGAGGTTGTTGTTGAAGAACTACACCAGGTCATGCAGACAATCTTACCGTCTGTAGTGACCGAAGTCATCAAGGCGGTGAAAGAAGAAGAAAGAAAGGAAAGAAACAGGTCTTTGGGGGGACGAGAGCAACCGGAGCCTGAAACGATTTTCTCTGATAATGAAGATGAGGAAGAGGAAGATGAGCCTGTGCAAAAGGTGGCACGAGGCTGTAACTACGGGGCGTTTATGAGATGCAAGCCCTCTACTTTCGATGGAAACGGCACTGCTGCTGCTGCTCACCGTTGGGCGAGGGAAATGGAGGCTGTTCTCGACATCAGCGAGTGCCGGGAAGATCAGAAGGTGAAGTTTGCCACTCATTCATTTGTGGACTCGGCTCTACGCTGGTGGGATAACATTGTCCAAGCGGAGGGTAACCGAGCAATCGGGAGAATGAGATGGCCCGAACTGAAGAGGATGGTGATTGAGGAGTTCTATCCTCACAGGGAAATGGATAAGATAGAGAGGGAGTTTCTGCAGCTGGAAGCGAGAACCATGACACACCAGCAGTACACCACCAAATTCAATGAAATGGCACGGTTGGTTCCGGATCAGGTGATGCCTCTGTCTCGCAAGATCAAGAGGTACATTTAGGGTTTACCGGTGGATGTTCGCAGGCATATGATCGCCACCCGGCCAAGCACGTTTAGGTCGGCGCTCGATTTGGCCGGAAGGCTATATGATGAGCGGGAAGTGGTGGTGACTAAAGCGAATAAGAAGGGCGTGGTGATCGGAACTGGAATGGGAGAAGGTTTGGTCGGGGTGATGCCTCGACTGGGAACAAAAAGGCACGGGTGGATGACCACCGTGTGGCCACACCGGGAGCGGGATCGAGGAGGTGTGGCAAGTGTGGAAAGGAGCATACGGGAGAATGTAGGCTGGGTTTGAATGTGTGCTTCAAGTGTGGGAGACAGGGCATATGGCGAAGGATTGCCTGGCGGGCAAATGTTTTAACTGTGGGGAAAGTGGGCATATGAGCAGGGATTGTAAGAAGCCGAGGGCTGAGGGTTCTAGGGTGAAGAAGACGGGAAGTGAAGGACCGAGGGTGAGCTCCAGGGCATTCACCATGACACAGGAGGAAGCTAGGACAGACCCTGATGTTGTGTCCGGTACGTTTCTAGTGAACCAAACTTTAGCTTCTGTGTTATTTGATTCTGGTGGTAGTAAGAGTTTTATTTCTGCTGCTTTCTGTGCTAAGCTGCCTGTTAGTAGTAGACGTGTTGATGCACCCTTGATGTGAGTGTGTTGAAATGCTATTTTAAGTGTTTAAATGTTAAATATTAAGTCTGATTACTTGTATTTATGCATTTGATCATGCTGAATAGGTTAACTAGGAGTTTGAAGTGATTTTGTAGGTAAAATAACCAAGTTGGAAGCTTCCATGGTGATACAAGGCGTTGGAGGGGTCAAGAAACGAAGATTCAAGATGCAGCAGAAAAGTTTCCACCGTAGCCTACTACAGCCACCGTAGGCTACGCCAGCATCAGCCAAAAAACAGCAGAATACCCTCCAGCGTAGGCTACGCTGGCTGGCGTAGCCTACGCCAGATCCTTCGGGAAACACCTATAAAATCGCGTTTTTGTTAGGTTTCATCCACCACTTGCCCCCCATTCGATCTAGGACGATTTGAGACGAATTTTGGGTGTTTCTAGACCTGTGATTCACCATTCTACATAGTTCTAACACCATTCGATCATCCGGGATGCAATTCAACAACGATTATGAAGATCATTCAAGAACAATGAGCGGCTAAACTTCTCGTGATCTACTTCGGGTAACGGGTTTTGTGTGATTAGGTTTTCGTATTTGTTAGACTTGCGTTGGGATTGAACTTTAGAACCCTTTAAGTTCTTTTATAAGTTTAACTTGTGTTTTGATTATTTAAACAATTATGTTGGTTGACCTTTATTTGAATGTCGTATGATCTTGCGCAAATCGTATGGTTGTAGAGTTTTGGTTACTAATTGAATTGGTGTTGTGTATTAAGACCTATTAAGTCTTGATTATCATTATCACTTAATCATTACATGTATAGAATCCCCGTTAAGGATTTTCCACCAAGTTGAACTAAACGATTACTGAAAACCAAACCTTAACCTTGAATTCTAGACGTGTTCCCAGAAGACTTATCAGGAGTGCCACCTGACCGAGAGATCGAGTTTCAGATTGATTTGATACCGGGTGCCCAACCTGTCGCCAAGGCACCGTATCTGTTGGCTCTGACGGAGATGAAGGAATTGATGGAGCAGTTGCAAGAGCTGCTTGATAAGGGGTTCATTAGACCAAGTATCTCTCTTTGGGGTGCTCCGGTCCTGTTTGTAAAGAAGAAGGACGGTAGTATGAGGATGTGCATTGACTACCGCGAGCTACATAAGTTGACGGTGAAGAACCGATACCCCTTACCGAGAATAGATGATCTGTTCGATCAACTTCAAGGTGCCAGTTGGTTTTCAAGGATAGATCTTTGATCTGGTTACCATCAGCTGAAAGTGAAAGAACACGATATCCCTAAAACAGCTTTTCGTACGCGCTATGGTCACTACGAGTTTCTCGTCATGTCCTTTGGTTTGACCAACGCGCCAGCTTCTTTTATGGATTTGATGAACCGTGTGTGTCAGCCGATGCTGGATAAATCAGTGATTGTGTTTATTGATGATATCCTGATTTATTCGAGGAGCGAGATTGAGCACGCCCGTCACATTCGGGAGGTTCTGGAGACGTTGAGGAGGGAGAAGTTATATGCTAAATTCTCCAAGTGCACGTTCTGGTTGCGCGAGGTTCAATTCTTGGGTCACGTGGTGAATTCTGACGGGATTATGGTGGACCCGGCAAAGGTGGAGGCGGTTAAGCAATGGAAGTCACCAAAGACGCCATCCGAGATTCGTAGTTTCTTGGGTTTGGCGGGCTACTATAGAAGATTTATCCAAGACTTCTCTAAGATTGCTTCTCCACTAACTAAGTTGACCCGAAAGGATGTGAAGTTCGTATGAGGTCAAGCTCAAGAGAAGGCGTTCGAGGAACTGAAGGCGAGATTGACTCAAGCTCCTGTTCTGTCATTACCCGATGGAAGCGAAGATCTGGTGGTCTATTCTGATGCTTCCTACTCGGGGTTGGGGTGCGTGTTGATGCAGAGGGGAAAGGTTATAGCCTATGCATCCCGACAGTTGAAGGTTCATGAGGTCAATATCTTACTCATGACTTGGAGCTGGCAGCCGTGGTCTTTGCGTTAAAGATTTGGAGGCACTATCTTTACGGGACAAAGTGCACCATATTCACTGACCACAAGAGCTTGAAGTACTTCTTCGAGCAGAAGGATCTGAACATGAGGCAGAGACGATGGTTGGAACTTATAAAGGATTATGATTGTGAGATCCACTACCATCCGGGCAAGGCCAATGTAGTGGCTGATGCCCTTAGCCGGAAAGAAAGGCCCGAGCCGATTCGGGTGAAAGCATATCAACTGATCATGACCTCTGATGTAATGAAGCAAGTCAAAGAGTTTCAAGACGAGGCACTGAAAGAAGATCATCTTAACTCTGAAAGAATGAGAGGTCTGGTTGGGGAATTGGGTGAAAACACACTCGGTGTTAGAACCTGATTCGGTCGTGTGTGGATTCCTCGTTTTGGGGATCTACGGGTGAAGATAATGGATGAAGCTCACAAGACTCGATACTCCATTCATCCCGGTGCCACGAAAATGTATCATGATATGAAGAAAGATTATTGGTGGCCGGGGATGAAGCGCGACATGGTGGAGTATGTGAGTAAGTGCCTTACTTGCTTACAGGTGAAGGCCGAGCATCAGAAGCCGTATGGGAAGATCCAACCTTTGGATATACCGGAATGGAAGTGGGAGCACATCACCATGGATTTCATTACAAAGCTACCGCGTACCCCGAAGGGGTATGATGCCATATGGGTGATAGTTGACCGTTTGACGAAGAGTGCTCACTTTCTACTGATCCGCGAGACGTATTCATCTAAGAGGTTGGCTGATCTATTCATCAAGGAAATTGTAACTCGTCATGGTGTGCCGGTGTCTATTGTGTCGGATTGCGACACTAGGTTTACATCTAAATTTTAGAAGAAATTCCGCGACGCTATGGGGACGAGGTTACATATTAGCACGGCTTATCATCCCCAGACTGATGGTCAGTCAGAAAGGACCATTCAGACACTGGAAGACATGCTTCGGGCATGTGTGATTGATTTTGGTGGAAGTTGGGATGACCACCTACCGTTAGCTGAATTCTCATACAACAACAGTTATCATGCCAGCATTGGTATGCCTCCATATGAGATGCTATACGGTAGGAGATGCAGAACACTCGTTTGTTGGGGTGATATTGGTCAAAAGGAATTGGGGAGCGTCGAGGTAATCGAGGCTACGACTGAGAAGCTTGAGAAGATTAAAGCCTTCATGAAGGCAGCCAAAGACAGACAGAAGTTGTATGCTGATAAACGACGCATGCCGAGTGAGTTCCAGGTGGGTGACCGGGTTATGTTGAAGGTCTCACCTTGGAAGGGTATCATCCGCTTTCGAAAGCGAGGTAAGTTGAGCCCAAGGTATATAGGCCCTTTCCGAATCATCGCTCGAGTAGGAGAGGTGGCCTATAGACTGGAGTTACTGGATGAGCTAAGTGGAATTCACCCGACATTCCATGTATCTCATCTGAGAAAGTGCATAGCTGATGAAGATATGATTGTTCCACTGGAGGATATCAAAGTAGACGAACGGCTCAATTATGTAGAGCAACCAGTGGCAATCATCGATCGAAAGGAGAAAAGGCTGAGAAATAAAGTGGTTCCTCTTGTGCGTGTACAGTGGAAGCACAGGAAGGGATCCGAGTCAACGTGGGGACTGAGGAAGAAATGAGACAACATTATCCACGTTTGTTCGAAGAATAACAGGTTTCGGGGACGAACCTATTTAAGGGGGGTGGACTTGTAACACCCAGTTATTCATTATTTTGAAGCCGACGAAGGAAGAAAAAGAAATAAAGTCCAAAGGCGAGGGACCAAACTCGCCAACGAAAGAAAGTCGGGTGAGTGGGAGTATATAAGGGAGAGGGCAGCCCTTATCTTCTCCCCCACACTCACAAATCAGTCACTAAAGAGAGGAGAAGAGAGAAAGAAAGAAAATAGGAAAAAGTGCCGGTTCGGGTCGGTTCGGGTGGTAAAAATCGTCGTGTAGCAAGCCAAATCGAAGCCCTTGTGTTGGATCTAGAGAGGCTGTTGCAACCAAAACTATGTCACTTAGAAGATTTTGAGTACAACATACAAAGGACTTCCGAAGCCAAGTGTGGAACTTCCGAAGGAAGAAGGAGCTCTTCTGAAGTCTAAGTGTAAAATACACTTCTGAAGGAAAACTCCAACTTCCGAAGATAAAGAAGCTACTTCCGAAGATCAAGACTTAAAGATAAAGTTCTGAAGTCAACTTCCGAAGTATAAAGAAGTCCTCAAAGCCTCGGAAGCATAGAAGCATCTTCCGAAGTATAAGTGGCTTCGGAAGAACTTGTTCTTCCGAAGCCAGTTAACCTTCGGAAGACACTTCTATTATCCAGTAGACATAAGTATGGTCTGTCTGACAGTCCGCTGCAAATCTCTGAGATACTGCATGACGTTTTCTCAAAAGCCATGTAGTTGACCATACTTTAATCTACTGTTTACCTTTTTTATGTTAAGTACAGTTGCCATCTTTAGTTGGTGACAAAAGGTAAGTCATGGACATGTCATGACTACCATATCTTAGATAATACTTTATCTAAGATACCTTTACTATAGCATTGTAGTATATGCTTTAGTCGTAGGTTTCCAGCTGGTATCAAGTATAACCGGCTGTAGGATCTAGTATATATAGTTTCTCATTGTAACTCTTGTTGTATGCTTGTAAGTGTCTTGTAATCTTGAGTTGAGAAGTAATATATACAAGTACCTTGAAAATACTTCTGCTTGTTCCTTTGATTACTTATTTATTATTATCAACTCTTGTTAAAGGCATTGCTTCATCTTGTTTGAGTGATATCATAAGTGAGTTTGAGAGAATTACAAGTGTTAAGTGACAAAACCCGATCCTGCAATTGGTATCAGAGCCAGGTTGTGAGATCTTACCATCCTAATCAACCAGTTTTTCACTCCTCCTTATACCTCACTCAAAAATGGCCCTCGTCAAATCTGAAGTTGAAATGGGAACGATGACAAAAGCTCCCATCATCGACCCTGAAAACTTCAGGTCTTGGAGCAGAAGAATGGAAGGCTTCATCAGATACCAGGATAGCAAGATGTGGCAGTCCATCGTTAATGGCCCGTACAAGCCAAAAGTTGCTGGTGGAAACGGTGCCATGATCGAGAAGGCCGTTGAAGACTACTCCGATGAAGACAGGAAGAAGCTTGACATAGACAGCAATGCTATGACTGTTCTTATGACTGCAATCCCAAACTCCATCATGGTGGGGTTTGAGCATTGTAAGTCAGCCAAAGAACTCTTTGATGCTCTTGCTCAAATGTACTCAAGCTCTAATGATTCAAAGAAGGACTCACTGAAGCAGCAGTTTGAGAACTTCACCTATGTTGCTGGAGAAACTTTTAGCCAGTAATATTTCAGGTATATGGATCTTATCTCCTCCCTCCAATCTGTGGGAATCACTCAAGAACTTAGAGACCTTACCAAAAAGTTTATGAGTGCTCTATCCAATGAGTGGACTTTCTACTGTGTCTCCATCAAGAGAACAGAGAATTTAAACACACTCACCATGACCGAACTCTATGGGATCCTTGATGGATACCGTTTGGAAATGGAAAGTAAGAAGGGTCACCAAGCAAGCAGACCCTTGAGCCTTCCTGCTAGCAACGCTTTAATGGTTGCTGAAGGCTCAGGTATCTCCCAGTCTCAGCAGTACATGTCATACACCCAGCAGCCATCTTGTTCATCTGGACCTTACATCACATTCCCTGAGACTCCAAGGTCTCATCAAGCTCAGCAAAGCTCCTTTCAGGAGGGCTGTGCGTTTGTCTCAGGGAGTGGACACTCCAATGATCATCAATTCTGCTTTGATGATCTTGAGTGCTTCAGTCCAGATGACATAGAGTATGTGGACATTGTCCAACAAATGGCTCTTCTAACCTACAGAGCGAAAAAGTTCTTTAAGAGAACTGGAAGGCAATTCCCTCAAAACCCAATCACTAGCAAGTTTGGGTTTGACAAAAGCAAGGCTAAATGTTACAACTGTAACCAGCTTGGCCATTTTGCAAGGGAATGCAAGGCTCCCAAGTCTAACCCGGGAACCTCACAGGCCTCCACACATCCTTCTACATCAAAGCCCAATGGAAAGTCAACTGAAACAGCAGCAATGGCTCAAGAAGTTGACTGGAGCTTTATGGTTCAAGATGTGACTCCTGCTCAAGCACTCATGGCAGGAACAGATGAAAATAAGGTATATGAACATCTCTGTACCCCTGCTTGTATTGCTAAGTTTAAATTGTACCAGGACTACAATATGGAAATTAAATCCGATATTGAGTCTTTAAATGTGCTAAAATCTGACTTTAAAAGGGCTAAATCTGACTACCAAAAGAAAATTGAGGAGTTAGAGAAAACTATATCTCTTTTAAAACATGAACACACCAACTACAAGACTCAAATCAAGGATTTAATATCCAAATTGACTGAGGCTCAAGCCCAGCTTGTCACTGCTGAGGCTCAAGCCAGGAAGTATGCTATTTCCGAGCAAAACTTCCAAGCCATACTTGCATCATCCTCTCACTCCAAACTTTGTTATCAAAACAAAAGTGGGTTGGGAACCAATGAAATTGCTCCACCACACTCTTATGAGTCTGTAAGACAACCAAGGTGTGGTACTGAAGAGCAAGAGGTTCCATCTGTTGACCCACCTTCTAAAGAGTCAAAGAGTGATGCAACTATGGAGACTATGACCATCATAGGGAAGGAACAGGTAATTGTGCCCTCCCCAGCCAATGATGATCAAACCCTGACCACCAAAGCCAGAAGAAGCAGGGCTAAAGCAGCCAGAAAAACTGCCAAGAAGGTGGCTGAATCCAAACTGAAGATAGACCCAAAGCAAAAGGGTGTGTTCATATCAGCAGGATTTCAGGTGGTTGGACCTTCTGATTCAGGAAAAGAGTACAGTACCAGTACTCCTATCCTACTAAAGGATCATAAGTTAAAGGGAAAGGTTGCTGATGAGGAGAAAAAAACAAGAAACAGCAACCCTCTAATTCCCAGAAAATTAACATTGCATGCATAATGTGTGGTCTGCAAAACCACATGGCTAAAGATTGTTACTACAATCCGCTAGCACACATTATGCAAATAATGTTAAAAGAGGAGTCAGGGAAGGTTTCACATTTGGACCATATCAAATGGTTCAAGTGATGAAAAAGGGAAAGCTTGTTTCCGAAGCAAGGCTTCTCTCGGAAGAAAACTCTTCTTCCGAAAGGAAAAAGGCTTCGGAAGTGAAAGCTGCAAAGACTCACAAAAGAGTCCCCTTGAAACCATCCCAGAAGAAGACTGCTTCGGAAGAAAAGGTGGTGAAGGTCTCTTCCGAAAAGAAAGAAGCTTCGGAAGAATGCCAAGCTACAAAAGCTTCATCAAGCTCATCTTCTATGATCAACCAAGGGATGGAATGGAAGATCAAGGAAGATGCTGTAGCCCAAACCTCTTCTTCAAAGACATCAATTGAACCCCCATGCATAAATTTTGGTTCAATCATGTCACTTCATTGGAAAAACCCAAGACCAACAAGGCTTGGGTTTCCAATCAAAACTAATTATCTCACCTTATGTGCAGGGACATCCATATGACAAGAATAACAACATTTGGATTGTAGATAGTGGATGCTCCAGGCACATGACAGGGAACAGATCTCTCCTTCAACAATTTCAACATTATGATGGAGGTCCTGTCCAGTTTGGAGGTGAGGCCGGAGGATATATTTCTGGCAGAGGAAGTATATCCAACGGAAAATTAAAGGTTGACAAAGTTAATTTTGTCAAACAGCTTGAACACAACCTGTTAAGTGTTTCTCAGTTTTGTGATCAAAAGCATCAAATGCTTTTCACAGAACATGAGTGCATCATCCTCAAACCTGGGATGACAATTCCTCAAGAATTGGTGCTTCTTAGATCTCCCAGGAGAGGGGATATGTACAAGCTTGATATGAACAATGCTTCCCCAATGGGAGAAGTATCATGCTTTCTTTCCAAAGCTGATAGTGATGAGTCAACACTATGGCATAAACGAATGTGTCATGTCAATTTTAAGACAATGAATAAATTGGCTAAAAATAACTTGGTACATGGTTTGCCTAAAAAGGAATTTTTCTGCAAAGATAACTGTGTTGCTTGCCTGAAAGGGAAACAACACAGGTCTTCTCATAAATCCAAGGTTGTTAACTCTATCACTACTCCATTACACTTATTGCACATGGATCTATTTGGTCCACAAGTATAATGAGCATTGGAAGGAAATCATATTGCCTTGTGGTAGTTGATAATTTTACTAGATTTACATGGGTATTCTTTTTAAGAACTAAAGATGAAACTGCTGAAACTTTAAAATCTTTTATTCTTAAAATAGAAAATCAAGTTGATCACAAGGTCAAAATAATTAGAAGTGATCAAGGGACTGAGTTTAAGAACTTTGTTCTTGACTCATTTGTAACTCAAAAGGATTGCCAGACAATACAGTGCTCCTAGAACTCCTCAACAAAATGGTGTTGCTGAGAGGAGAAATAGGACACTTATTGAGGCTGCTCGGACTATGTTAGCTGATTCAAAGCTGCCTCTAACATTCTGGGCAGAGGCAGTCAGCACTGCATGCTATGTGCAGAACAGAGTTCTTGTAGTAAAGCCACATGGAAAGACCCCTTATGAGTTATGGAACAAGAGGCCACCGTTCATTGGCTTTCTAAGGTCCTTTGGCAGCAGGTGTACCATACTTAACACAAAAGACAATTTGACAAAATTTGCTGAAAAGTCAGATGATGCTATCTTTGTTAGATATTCCTCCTATTCTAAAGCATACAGGGTTTATAATATAAAAACCAACAATTTGAGGAATCCTCCAACATTGTAGTTAATGAGCACACTCCTTGTGTTAGGGGGAATGGCCCTGATCATATTTTTGATTTAGAATTGTTTCCAAACTATTCTAAACCATCTTGTGAGAATGTTTCAGCTGGAACAGGTGCTCAAGCAATTCTGATGAAGATCAACTGTTTGAGCTTCCCAGACCTGCTCCAAGTTCTCCAAGAGCTACAACAAATCAAGTTCCCACTATTGAAAGATCAGACAACATAACCATTTCAAGAAATAGTGGAACTTCAACAAGGGATTCACCTGATGATCTTTAAGTCTCCTCAGGTGATCCTGCACAACACCAAGCTGATGAAAGCAGCATTTTAAAGGAACAGGCAACTGTTAATAATGCTTTACAGCAAAAAATGATGATGTTTCTCTTTCATTCAATCAGTCCTCATTGAATGAGATTGAAACAACAGCTGGACCAAGTATTCAAGCTCCTGAGCAAAATATGTCCAACTTGGACTATCTTTGCAACTGGAGGTGATTCCAAGACTTAGAATTCACAATACTCATCCAGCTGAAAACATCATAGGGGAAGTCTCTGAGGGTGTGAGAACAAAGGGACAAACTCATAATAGGAATGTCTGCTTGTACTCATGCTTCTTATCCCAAATGGAACCCAAGAAGGTGGAAGATGCCTTGAAAGATAGTAGCTGGGTTGAATCAATGCAAGAGGAGCTGCTTCAATTCAAAGACAAAAGGTTTGGAACCTATGTCCGCTACCATCTGGTCAAGTACCTATAGGCACCAAGTGGGTATTCAGAAACAAAAGAGATGACAGAGGCTTGATTATCAAGAACAAGGCAAGACTGGTGGTTCAAGGATACACTCAAGAGGAAGGAATTGATTATACTGATGTCTTTGCACCTGTTGCAAGACTTGAGGCAGTTAGGATCTTCCTTGCTTATGCTGCATCCAAGAATTTCACTGTCTACCAGCTTGATGTCAAGTGTGCCTTTCTATACATGGGGATATAGATAGGGAAGTCTACGTATGCCAGCCTCCAGGATTTGAAGACCCACAACACCCAAACTATGTGTGCAAGTTGGATAAAGCTCTATATGGGCTGCACCAAGCACCTAGGCTGTGGTATGAGACATTGTCTCAATTTCTCCTGAAGAATGGTTATACTAGAGGTACCATTGATAAGACTCTCTTCATTAGAAAGTCTGGGAAAGACATTTTGCTAGTTCAAGTCTATGTTGATGACATCATATTTGGTTCCTCAAATGACCAAATGTGCAAAGACTTTGAGAGCATTATGAAGAAGAAGTTCGAGATGAGTTCTATGGGAAAAATGGACTTTTTCCTTGGAATTCAGGTAAAGCAACTGAAGGAAGGGTTCTTCATCAATCAATCTAAGTATGTCAATGATATCTTAGAGAGATTTGATATGAAGGATTGTAAAGCAGCAAAGACACCCATACCCAGAAACCATGATTTATGCCCTGATTCTGAGGGGGAGGATACTGATCAACATCAGTATAGAGCAATCATTGGTTCTCTGATGTATCTCACAGCAAGTAGACCTGATATCATGTTTGCAACTTGCATCTGTGCAAGATATCAGGCTGCTCCAAAGGTGTCTCACCTAATTGCTGTCAAGAGAATCCTCAGATACCTCAAAGGAGCACCTAAGTTAGGTCTCTGGTATCCAAGAAATAGTGATTTTAATCTCTATGGTTACTCTGATAGTGATTATGGTGGCTGCAACATCAACAAGAAATCAACATCAGGTGGATGTCAATTTCTTAGTGAAGGATCATCTCATGGCAATGCAAAAAGCAATCCTGTGTCTCTCTACATCAACTGCTGAAGCTGAATACATTGCTGCTGCAAGTTGCTGTGCTCAGCTGCTGTGGATTCAAAACCAGATGATTGACTATGGATTCAACTTCATGAGCACTCCTATCCACATTGACAACAACAATGCTATATCCAATCACTGAAAATCCAGTGAAGCACTCTAAGACGAAGCACATTGATATCAGGTATCATTTCATTAGAGATATTCATGAGAAAAATCTTATAAAACTAATCAAAGTTGATTCAAATGAACAATATGCTGATTTGTTCACCAAAGCATTTGATGAAAAAGATTTAAATATCTTATTACAGCTATTGGGATGATAAACATTGATTAGTTAATCTCAACTGAAAACCTTTTAATGTGTAAAGTCTTATGTCAAAACAATCTAAGCCCTGTTACAAAAGATCCTTTCTTAAATTTATCTAAGTATAAGTTCTTCCGAAGAGAAATAGCCCTCGGAAGAAATCTAGCATAACTTCCGAAGCAAATTTCTCATAGGATAATTTTCTTCTCGGAAGAGTACTAAGTCTCGGAAGAAGCGACTGAGTTCACCTCAGATCTACTTCCGAAGCACTTAATACACTCCACCTGAAAGCAACATGTGTTTTCGGAAGTAAGCTATTTACCTTCGGAAGTACATTTGCCTTCGGAAGAACATACCTTCGGAAATACTTTATGCTCGGAAGAAAGATTTTACTGTGTAACGGAAATCTTTTGGGCCCCACACTGTAAAAAGTAAAGATTTGTTAATGATGTCGGATTATTTAAATGGTCTAACCTTACCGCCCTTGTCACATCATCCACTGAACCCTCACATCATCTATCCAAACCACCCTTTAAACCGTCATTTCACCCATTTAAATACTTCCGGTAATCACTTACACTCTTTTTACCCAAATTCACTGCCCTAAAGCTTTCTTCTTCTCCAATTTACCTTACTCAGAACTTTCTACTGCTATCTTTCTCAAATGACCTTAACCCTCAGCACAACCAGGTCGCACTCCTTGACTCTTCAAGGGATGATGACTTCTCTGATATCATTTCTTTCTTAGCCCAATCTTTCATACTACACAGCCTTGACCGTAAACCCTACCATCTACTCCAACCAAATGTCCGAATTTGGGCAAATGGTCGGATTGAAACCCTAAACGGGGTTCGTGCTATTAGGTCAAGTGTTTGTGGCCAAGAGTTGGTCATCACTGAACAGATCATCAGGGAGCATCTTGAGCTCCATGATGAAGGCGCACCAACGGAATTCCCCAAATCTGAGTTAGAAGCTCCTATCTCGAATGGGATACGGTGGAGATGTAAGCAGGTCACGGTCTACAAATTCAACTTCTCCTACAAGTGGAAGTTCCTGCTGCATGTGGTTCTTCACTCTCTATCTAACAAATCCGGGGGATGGGATCAAATCCCTTATGAACTCGGGTGCTTAGTTCACGGGTTGGTACAAGGCCTTCGCTTCAAGTACTCAAGGTTTGTGCTGATTAATCTTATGGGAAATCTGCAAAGGGACACATTCTTTATGTATCCCAGATTTATCCAGCACATAATCAACTGCGAGCTAGATCAGGGAAAGCTTGTCTGCGCAGCTGCTCTGTCTTCTCCCAAATGAGGCCGACCATCTTCAAGGTCTTGAAGAGAGTGTCTACCAAACTACACTGGAAGGGATACCGCACTACTTCCAGGTATGATTGAGCCAACGGCTCCTGGTGACATCCCTGTTCACCCCACAGGTGATGAACCCACACCCGCAACTACCCTCACCATTCCAAATCTACCTTCTCCTCCCATCACTGTCACCTACCAGATACGTACCAAACGAACCCTTGTTCAATCTACTCTGATTGAACAAGCCCCTCCTCTTCAAACAAAAAAAGGCTAGAGTGGAACAAGGTGCTCCCACTCAGCCAGAGGTCCACCAATCCTTCACTATTGACCTCAATATGGGTCTTGAGTCTCCTCAGTCTCAGACCCATGAGCCCAAAACCCCAGCTGATAGCCCTTAGGGTGAGTCTCTATACTCCCCTGAGCAGCCACAAAGGGACAGCTCAATGCCTTTTGACATTGATCAAAGTCCCGGGTCCTTAGGTCTTCATTCCTTTCTTTTACTGACCTATTGACCGGAGCTGGTGAAGAGACTATGTCTCTCAAAGGCGATGAAGTTGATCCACTACACCCTATTACGGATCAATAGAGCCTAGAGAAACCTCTTGTCTCTAGCCCACACCAGCAAAGCCCTACTGAGGTGAGTCCCACTGATGTGGAGGGGACTCATGTAGATTCAGCTGCCACTACTGAAGGAGCCTCAATGGATCCTCAGGACAGTGGTAACGACAGTCAGACTGAATCTACGGCAACCATGCCCTTTGATGCCTCTAAAAGAGACATCATTGTGCAAGGGAAACCAGGGTGCCAAGAAACCACATCTGGTGGTGAGGATGAACATACCAGGTATGTTACCTCATCTCCCCGTGATTCTTCAAAAGAAGATGAGGGAAGTATGCAACTCACCATAAGAGACCTACTTTCTAAAGTCTCAAACCTTGAATCAAGGTAAGACTTTAGAGGATAGGTCTGCCACTCAGCAACTTGAGATTGAAAGTCTCAAGGCCAAACTAGCTGAGACACAGATTGAGAGATCTGTAGGCATGTACCGGTTCAGGTCTCCTTGACCTCTTCCTCTAGCTCATCTACCTCTCAAGATGATGCACCAAAAAAGAGGAGAATGTTGAGAAACAAAGCCAAAGACAGGATACCATCAGTCAAGCTCTACTTCTTTGAGCTCAAGACAACAAGCTGCCATCTTCCCCTGAGCCTCCTTCAGTTGTTTTCAAGTGGATCAAAGGATGCTTCAGGATCTAAATAGGATCTTCAACAAGTTCCTTTTAGAGTCCCTGATCGAACACCCAGTCCAGATATGTCTGTGATTTACTTTGGAGCTCAAGAGCTTCAGAGGTGAATGCACCTCCTACCAGTTGAGGAAGTTGGTCAACCTAAGGCCCAAGGTGGAACCTGAGATTGATTTCGAAGGGGGAAACTAGGACTGATGGCCCAGCAACTGAAACAGTTGGGACAGAAGGTGTGTTTTCACAGACTTCCGAAGCACAATTCAAAGCCTCGGAAGAACAAGCACAAACTTCCGAAGCTGAGATTGCTGCTGCGGAAGGACTATTTTCTCTTTCCGATGATCTAATAGTCACAGATGTAATTCTGGAACTTGCATCTGAGGTTAATAGGGAGGACTTTCTCAGCCAACCATTAGCTATAACATCTGCATTGACCCCAGCTCCTACCTCTACCACCCAACCTGAATCTTCTATCAAAGAACCACCAAGTCTAGCACTTCCGAAGACATAAAAGGCAAGAGGAAGATGACTTCGGAAGAGCTTCAGGAAGAAGAAAGGTTGGAGAAGCTCAGAAGGAAAGTAGACTGCCAACTGGGAAACTGTTAGCTGCAAGTACCAAAGCAGCTGCAGCCAACCAGGAGGCAGTCAACAATCGAAGAAGGGTGGAGGTAATCGATAGACTTGTCAGTCTAGGGGTGCTTCGGAAGATGTACTCCTGCTACCATTAGAGGAGCTGATAGAGCTTGAAAAGGCAACCTTGCTGCAAAGACAGCAAAAAGAAGAGGCTGCAGGTTGGCCTTGGAAGAAGAAAGGCTGAGAAAAGAAAGAGAAGCTGATCTGCAGCTCAGGAGAGAAAGGATCAATTTCCTACTCTCCAGAGGATTCTCTCAAGAGGAGTGTCTCCACACATAGTGATACGATCTTAGGCTCTTCAACAAAGAGCAAGATCAATGGAGAAGGAGAGAAAGAGCTGCAAGGGAGAAGCTGGTGGAGAAGAGAAGAAAGAAGAAGAGGCTGGACTGTCTGCCGCCAAGAAGATAGGTTAGAAAGCTTGGATGAAGAACTATCTTAAAGCTCATGGCTTCTCTGGCAGACAGGTGGGTCCAATGTCTGAGAAGACTCTCCAACGACATGTTAGTGACATCAAGGCTGACATTCGTGCGGGAGAAGAAAAGAGATGTATAGAAGGGGACAGGGGATGACCTTCAAAGCCACCTCTCAGCCCAAAATCCAAACCCAACCTCAACCTGAACCTATACCCTTTCCCTTCCCAATCAAAACTGAACCTGAACCCTTCACCCCCTGAACCTACACCATCACACTTCCAACCTCTTCACCTCAACCACCTAAACTACCCATCATCCAACCCAAACCTTAGCCACAACCCAACTCCTAAACCTACCCAACAACCAATCAAACCATCCCCTCAGCCTTCCAAACATCTCTCTATGGAGGAATTCAAGGCGATCAAAACTAAGCTCATCAACTGCACAACTCTGAGCGACATCTCCTATGAGGAGGATTCAGTCAACCTGACTTATGTTGATGGATCCTCAAGTTCCCTCACAAGATGAGTTTCTTGATCTGCCCAGAGGAACTTTGGACCAAGCTGCAAAACTCCTTGTCCTCAATTCAGATACATTAATTGAGGAAGAAAAGAAGCTGAGGAGAAAGCTGGTGACTCTGCTGGACACAAAGAAAGGAGATAGGGTACCAAGACAACCTCTTGTACCAAGAAAGAAGATAGTCCAGTGGAGGTTCGAAGACTCTTCTCACAACTTTGTTGTTGAGAGAGAGAATGGTGAGTTTAACAGGCTGAATGCCTCATCTCTGCTACACTTAAGCAATTTGATATTGCTGAGTTAGCAGAGAAACCATTCTCCAACCCTTCAAACTCCGATGTAGCTGCCCACATCAGAAATCATCTAGGCAGCCTTCACATGGCCGAGCTTACTGCCAGAAGCAAGGTAGAATGAGTCAAAACTGAGAGAGGAGGAGGAAAGGAAAGGATCAGCAACCAAAGGCAAAGCCTTTCTTCAAATGGTTGAAGGTCCTGAACTTGAGTCCATAGTCAGATGGGAGTATGACTACAACTCCCGTCAACTAACTCTCTTCAGGGGGTCACAACAAAGGGTACATGTCATTCAAAGTGATAGACTGGATCTCCTATCCACGAATGACTTGTACAAGCTTCTCAGCACTACTACTTTCCGGAAGAACAGAGAAACAGACAATATCTTTTGTCCCTGGTGCTGAAAACTTTGAGAAGCATAAATAAGTGAAGTTTTGGTAGCATCAGCCTAGGGGGAGTTTGTTGGATCTAGAGAGGCTGTTGCAACCAAAACTATATCACTTAGAAGATTTTGAGTACAACATACAAAGGACTTCCGAAGCCAAGTGTGGAACTTCCGAAGGAAGAAGGAGCTCTTCCGAAGTCTAAGTGTAAAATACAATTCCGAAGGAAAACTCCAACTTCCGAAGATAAAGAAGCTACTTCCGAAGATCAAGACTTAAAGATAAAGTTCTGAAGTCAACTTCCGAAGTATAAAGAAGTCCTCAAAGCCTCGGAAGCATAGAAGCATCTTCCGAAGTATAAGTGGCTTCGGAAGAACTTGTTCTTCCGAAGTCAGTTAACCTTCGGAAGACACTTCTATTATCCAGTAGACATAAGTATGGTCTGTCTGACAGTCCGCTGTAAATCTCTGATATACTACATGGCGTTTTCTCAAAAGCCATGTAGTTGACCATACTTTAATCTACTGTTTACCTTTTTATGTTAAGTACAGTTGCCATCTTTAGTTGGTGACAAAAGGTAAGTCATGGACATGTCATAACTACCATATCTTATATAATTCTTTATCTAAGATACCTTAACTATAGCATTGTAGTATATGCTTTAGTCGTAGGTTTCCAGCTGGTATCAAGTATAACCGGCTGTAGGATCTAGTATATATAGTTTCTCATTGTACTTGTTGTATGCTTGTAAGTGTCTTGTAATCTTGAGTTGAGAAGTAATATACAAGTACCTTGAAAATACTTCTGCTTGTTCCTTTGATTACTTATTATATTATTATCAACTCTTGTTAAAGGCATTGCTTCATCTTGTTTGAGTGATATTATAAGTGAGTTTGAGAGAATTACAAGTGTTAAGTGACTAAACCCGATCCTGCACTCATGTTCTTGAAATCTTGAATGATTATGAAATCAAAGTGATTTGTAGCATCTCATACTGATTTTAGCATAGATCTTTATGTGGATATTCTTTATTTACAAATATTGTAGTTGTGAAGTTAGACAAAAAAGAAAAACAGAGGCAGAAACCACTTAGATTGTATTTCTAGATTATTATGTGTGATTAGTATGCTTAGTTTGTATCTTCTGTTCACCCCATCTTCCTTATTATTTCATTGCCACCATCAAACTTAGTAATCTATTGTAGTGATATTAGATTGAAAGTACAAGTTAGTGATTTACTTTGTTTGTATATTAGCTGTGTTGGGACCAAACTGCATGAAAAAAGAAAGACCAAAACAGACTTACAATCGGCATTGGACAATAAAGATGAAAAGTAAATATTTGAATATTATTTCATGGGATGTTACATAGTAAGCCATTATCCCATTTTACAAACATACATCCACTGCTATACATCTTTTATAAGCATGACCTAAATGAGTTGTATCTTATTCGTAAGTAGATTTTTTTTGTAGAATGCTAGAAAAAATAGTTCCATCATTATAAAATTAAAATACTCGGCCACCGGACGGGTATAAAACTAGTTACATATACCCGTATTAAAAAGCTGATATATCTGATTTTATTTAAAATTAGATAAAAAAAATCATACCAAACCCCACCTGGCCTATTAAACCCCACAAAGCATGGTTCCCTATCTCCCCTCTCCACACTCTGATACTCACCTGACCTCCTTTACCAAAAAGATGCATTTCTAGTCAAACCTCCCTCCCTTTGACTCTGCCACCCACCCACCACCACCACCACCACCATCTCCGCCGCCACCTCCTCCCTCATCTCCACCCACACTCATTCCAATTTCATCACCAATCCCCACCGCATTCATCGCCTCCACACATATCACATTACAGTATTACATCACATTCATCCTAGATTTCCGCAACTGCTTCTTGGTTCAAACAATGTCTTCTATCTCTAGGTTTCTCAATCTAGAAGTTGATGCTCAAGTACCAGCGGAAGATGATGAAGAAGATGAGGTGAATGAACATTGGGCGTCATTGGTTGACGATGAGGAGTATCTAACAATATTGCTCGATAAGGAGAGGGATGAGAATCATCACAATCGCATTCAATCGCATGTGGATGATTGGATCAAAATCTGTCGATCGGACGCGATCATATGGATATTCAATGTTCGATTCGGTTTATGTTCTTCGATTGTTATTGATTATGATCGTGAATTGGTTGTTTTATCTGATTGTGATTGTTTTGCAGGTGAGATCGTGTCTACAGTTGCAATTTCACACTGCGTTCTTATCCGTTACATACATCGATCGATTTCTTACGAAGCAGCGAATCACTGTAAGTTTCGATCTCTAGAACATTCGATTGGTAATGAAGCTTCGATAACTTGTTGATGAAACCCTAACGTTTTAATTTGGCGGAAGAATGATAATCCATGGGCGATTCGATTGCTAGCGATCGCTTGTTTATCGTTGGCGGCAAAGATGAATGAACCGAATCTTCGTGCGAATTGCGTGTTATCGTCGTTACAATCCGAACAATTGCAGTTCCAGAAGAGCATAATCCAGCGAATGGAGCTTCTGGTATTGACGAAATTGGATTGGAGGATGCATTCAATCACTCCATTTCAATTCATCCATTACTTCATTTCATGTTTGTGTGAACAATCTTCATCACAGAGAGGATTTGTATCTCTGATTTCACAAATCATATCTGCAGCAACGAATGGTGAGTTCATGAATTGTGATTCATTGTTGTCTTTGTTCTTGATTGGTTAATTTGGATTGAATTGGAGTTTGATTCGATTGTTTGATTGAAGATATGAATGTAATGGGGCATCGATCGTCGAGTATCGCGATGGCAGCTACATTGATGGCAATGGAGGAAGATTTGAGCAGGGAATCAATGGAGATGAAAGTGAAGACTATTTGGGTGAACCAGCTTTTTGATCATGTGAGTCATTCTGGTTTTTTTTATTTCGATATTATTCGTTGGGACCATATTAGGAGTGCAAAGAATACATTAAAGTAATAAATAAATTTAAAAATATAAAAATGAA